>JACMII010000460.1:0-17220 GCA_014805405.1 Bunonema sp. RGD898
ACGTTGCTCTGCTTCTAAGCTCTGGATCTTCTTGCTGCTAGGCGGAATGCCCGGCCTCGTGGGTCGGCCATTTCGTCAGAAAACACAAGTTCGAACGCTACAAAGAAGAACTCTCCGCAAAAGGGGTTCAATTCGCCGACAAGGAGGGTATGGCTCGCTTTCAAACGCATCCTAGCAGCGATTTCGTTTCAGCAGAAGCACGAGCCACAAACGCAAATCAACGAGCTTGAGTCGACGGGTTCCGAGCACTTTACGAAACATCTGGCGACTGTTCAACCGCCCACAGACTGCATCGAGAAGTTGTATCAGGTACTTGGACTTGCTGACGTCGCACTCGTAATCTTCAGGAGAGGAACGAGGACAGGATTCTGAAACGAATGCAGACGTGGACCGAGGACACTCCAGCTGACGAGGCAGTCGACTATTTCGATAGAGAATACCAAAATAGCGTTCTAGCGTCGTTGAGGTAAGCCGGTGGTAGTTCTGCTTCTACGCACCGCATTTAGAGTAGCACAGCTCTTTGGACTTGGCTTGAAAGTGTTGGAGCGGCGTATCGATCAACTGAGACCGAACGCGATTGTGGAGGTCTGTACGTCGGTTGCCAAATAGATTGCACGCTCCCTTTAGGCATTGTGGTTTCTTGCGGAGGCGAGATTTTCCGAGAACACGGCGATTCAGGGCCGGCTGTTAGCAATTACAGATCAAATCATGAAGTCTGCGTCAACGTCGCCCCCTATTGTGAAGGCCACGTGCGGTAAGCGAATGCACGGGATCTCTAGTTGTCGTTGTTGTTCGCAGATGCCCTCTACGCGTACATTTCCGGACGTACAATCGAGCAAGATACCTCCGACGAAGTGCGTCCCATCGCGTTGCCGAAGCAAATCGCGATGTTTGGGCTGATTCGCCGCCTTGACGCAGATGACAGTGATGCGTTCAGGTTTATCCGACTCTTGACATGATACAACTCTCCCAATTCAGGTCGTATTGGGCAAAATTCGGGAACGATACGTTGACGTTCAACTTGTTGCCACCGCCAGTGCTGCTCTCACTGAAGCGAGCGATTATTCGCGGAAAGGTATGCGCGCGCGCAATAGTGTCAATGTTCGGAATCCTCACAACCCAGATACGAGCATCCGTCTTTTTTGACTGGTACGTAGCGCAACTACTGAAACATGGCGGGTTTATCTCCGAAGCTGAGTGGAATGCGCATTCGTCGCTCCTGCGGTATGCACAGGTGTTCCGCTCGTGCATATTGAAATCCAGGCTACTGTCGCAAGCGTCCAGTTGGAGATACGCTTCGCATGGCCAAATAAAGCTGAACGGAAATGGACGAGTGGAAATCGACTTTGGCGACACGACCGTGCTGCTTCCTGATTTCAATGGCGCGATGTCGGAGGATAAGATGAGCAGCCTGAGGAACTCGTTGACTCGAGTCTTGGAAAAGGATTGGAGTAACAAGAAGGAAACATTGCTGAAGCGAAACGAGTTCGCCAACATCGAGAACGTCTTCAGCGTCTGGAGACACCTTGCCAAAAAGCGGAATACCGGTATTGCCGACTCGACAAGCAATGCAAACTTCACGCTACAGACGGCAAACCAGCCATCGTGTACGACGTTCTCAACGCGTTCAACGGACACTACGATCCAGTCATCAAGCCGCAATTCGAGAGAGTCGTGCAACAGTAAGTATTGCGATGCTGCTTTCTTCCAGAGATGGAGCTTCAGAATGGCGTCGACCTTTCCGAATCAAATGTTCATCTCGCGACATACGCTCAAGATCCAACATCTGATCGATTTGGTACCCAATGGAATGGTCTGCTACACCTCGCGAATGCAAGCGTCACATCTCATGCGAGAATCGTTGTCTCTTCAGTTCTGCCGACGATGTGGCGACGCTCTTCTCTGCCTTCTCGTGGGAAAACGGCGCCTACGTTTTCACCAACGACCGATTTTCCGACTTCGAACGCGACTGCGACAATCGTATGCATTCCGTGAAGAGATCGAAGTGGAAGTGCTGTAGGATCGTTTGGCGAATGGCGCAACGAACGGTGCATCCCGATCCTTCGGGACCATCACCTTCGACCGGTCTCGGACCCCAAGATCTGGATGAGCTATCGGAAGTCGTGCCAATTGACGGAAGACCGGAAGACCCTTCTTGTTCCGGTGTGCAGCTACAACGGGGACAACTGTCCTGCTCAATCGTGGGTCGGAATCCCGCTTCCGAGTGCCTGCGGCGGTTAGACACGAGACATGAAGTAGTGGCGATTCGGGTTCATAATAGTGACATGTGTGTGTGTGTGTGCAGACAACGACAGCAGTGCTAGACCCTAAGGGACTAGTACGACACTGTCGTAGTAGGCTTTCGCGGCGTCCGTCATGTTCTCGATGTGGGAGAACGGCATCTGGCCGACGACGCGTGCTGGTCGGCCGCTTATCCGAGAGAACATGGGGTACATGGCGTCGGGCGGCACCACCGATCCATCCTCGACCCAGCACCCATCCTTGATGACGCATCCGTTCCCGAGGACGGCATTCTTGCCGATGTAGACGGCCTTCCCGATGAGCGCCGCCTCGACGATCGCGTCGTCGTCGATGATGACGAACTCGCCGAGCTGTGGCGACATGAACGGGGACTTCGTGTTGGCCAGTCGCGTGTGAGGCACCCGGATCGTGACGCGAGGCTGCAATGCGGTCGCACGTCTCACTCGGACCTCAAACAAGCGCCGCCACCCTGAGGATGGTGTACTGGCCGAACGTGATGATTCCCATGTCGCCGCGGATGGTGACGTCTTGAAACACCAGACTCTGCAACGCCGCTGCTCAACGACGAAACCACGACGGTCACACCTTCTTGATGAGAATATTCTGTAGACCCATCACCCGACTCTCCTTCGACAACTTATTTCCGCTCATCGTCTCGGTCCATTTCGCCTTCGGCACACGCTGCTCCTGGATTTCCATCTGCAATCGAGAAGGAGGATGAAGAGAAACACACATAGGCACATTCGAAGCGCAGACGGAGACACGAGGGGAGGCAACCCGTATTTCTCCACAATGACTTCTTGATTCATTTCTGATGATGATACGCATTTACGCGCGCGATACGGAGTGCTGGTTAGATCACGCAGTCATGAGTTTTTCGCAGCAATAATAGCGGACAAAAGCTCTCGTTCGCCCTAGATGAGTGCGCTGAAGACGGGATTGTAGCGGCAGATCGACGGTCCCTTCTCCATGTATTCGGCCTTGGTGTGTGCCGCTTGGTAGAACTCGGGCTGAAAACGACGAACGTTGCTTGTCGTTCAGGCACGAGCGCTCTAGGCGTACCGTGTAAGCGAGTGTCGATCCGCCGAACCAGACGGCGTTGCGCTGCATCTTGTGGGTGACCACTTGTACGTCGATTGGAGTCGGCTTCATGCCAGACAGCTGCTCACTCAACGCCAGTCGGGCGTCCGAGGCTCGTCTCACGTCGCGTTGCAGACGCCGCGAAAACTCCTATGCGAGATTGCGAGTTTCACGCCCAAGATCGCCCACTACCTTGAACATGGTCGATCCACCGGAGAGAACGATGTTCTCGTAAAGTCCACGACGCACATCAATCGGACATTGCTGTAAGTTGTTATTGTTGAGACACACGATTCAGTCGTGAAATACCTGAATGACCGAGTCAACGGTTTCCGAGATGGAAGTCGTGTAGTCCGGGTTCGCGAACTAAAACCCATTTGGGGAATGCCGTGCATGCGGAGGAGTGTACCTCGGGATGGAAGAAGATCTCCGGTCCCAGGAATCGCTCGTAGCCCACTTCGACTTCGAACGGCTTCTTGGTGATGTTGTTGATGCTCTAAAAGAGAGCAACAACTCGACGCAAAGGAATGGGGTCATCCGCACGTTGTAGGTCTTGAGGTATTTTGCGACGTCGGAGTCGTACTTCGTGAACTCCTTCATGATGTCCGAGCAGACGTAGCAGTACTTCTCCTTGATCGTCTTGGCGATTTCGTAGCTCTGCTCGGCGGGCACGCCAGGCTCTCGTTCTCGGAGAAGTTGTTGAATGAAGTAGGTGATGTCGCGTCCAGCGATCGGGATATGTCGAATGCAGGAGCCGATGACGTAGCCGTCGGCGACAGGAATGCAATGCGTGACACCGTCGCCCGAGTCGAGCACGAGCCCAGTGAAGCTGCGCTTGCCGGGCGGCTGCGACTGCCAGGACGCCGCCAGTGCAAGGACGGCTTGGACGGCGATGTAGAGACCAGGCACGTTGAAGGACTCGAACATGATCTCGGCCGTGAATTCGCGATTCTCGGGCGTATTCAGCGGTGGCTCAGTCTACACCGTCGCACTGTAATGGGAGAGGACAAGAGAAACGACAAACCATCAGGAAGTAGTGGTCCTCGGGCTCGGCTCTGAGGTACTTGAAGATCGCCTGCTCCCAATACCTCTCCATCAGGTCCCAGTCTTCGACGATGCCGTGTCGAATCGGATACTGAAATGCAGCAGCAGCAGGTCATGCATGCGACTTGAACGACAGACAACCTTGACAGAGTAGTTGGTCGCGGCCAACGCCTCGTCTCCAATGTAGAAGTCCAGGTCCTCGATTCGACCCGCCCCGGCAGTAGCAGTTGTTCCCCGCACGCCAGTAATAGCGCCGCCACCTCTCTCCTTGACAGCGATCGCTTGAATCGTGGGTGGGATTGGATGGAGCGAGAGACAAGCAAGCCATACCGGTCGGAATGATGAACTGCGGCTCGATGTTGCCGGCGAAGCCAAGTTTCGTGTAACCAGTACCATTGTCGATGACGCAGGCCGGCAGTCGACCCGGTCCAGCCATTTCGCGTGGTGAACCTTTGACAACCTGAGAACAACAACACCACAATAGTCGCTTCGGTTGAACAAACGCGGTTGACTCAGCACGATTCTGTGAGGCCTGCGTTTTCTCAGCGTGCAATCAACGGACGAAGCAATAGTGATCGCGATCCCCATTCCGACTCTCTAGACCTCTTTATTCCTTCTGTTCATGCGCCGACTAGTTTTTCAGCGGAACGGTCTGGATTCGCAAGGCGTGGATGTCTTGAACTTCCTGAATTTATCGCCAGCCGAAGATGAGGATCATCATCGAGTCTACGAACCTTGTCCAAGGCCTTCGACACGGCTCGATGCTGTTGCACTCTGGACATGCCGTTCAACTCCTTCGACTCGACGACCACGTCGAACGACGCACCGCAACCGCCTGTGCAAATGTAGTGTCCGCTGTTTCGCTGAGCCGCGCCCCACCTGAGATATCTTGGACGGCAATGTGCGCGGCCCCGGGAAACGCGGTACGCAGCTTGGCAGTGAGTTTCTGCTCCGCCTCCGTGGGCGAATCCGATTGCGTCGCCGAACCGAGGAGACGCCGGCCGTACGCGGGCGCCGTGCGGTGAAGAGCCGCCGCAATCGAGCGCATCATCTCGACGATGGCGATGCGCTCGCACGACGGAGGAGCGGAACAGCAATAGACTAGGCGAAAAGCACGACCACGTGAATCGCAGCCAGCGATGAAGGAGGACGACACTTCTTCATTGCCTTGTTCGACGATGTGGAAATGCACTAGTAGTAGCATCATCAATTGTGGTGGTGGCACTGTGTGCGGATCGCCCGTTTGGGGGAAAGTCACAACCTCTTCTAGCTCACTCGCTTTAGTGGCGGAATGGTGCTGACCAGAGACGAGAGCGCGCGCGCCTAGGGAAGGGATAACCTGTGTAAGACGGTGGTGGTGAGCAGCTGTAGCGGTATAAAATGCACGGGATCTGACAAATGTGCTCGTTCCTAAAGGATGTGTACAGAGGAGTCTCTCGGTTTAGCGGTAGCGTCGTCGCCGTCATCGTCGTCGTCGTCGTCCTGCTCGTCTACGGTAGCCATGCCACTGTCTTGATCGGCCATAGCGATGGTGTCAGGTTGCGTTCGTCGAAGGGCCCATTGCATGCTCCAAATCGCCAACGGCCGCATGTATCCGATGGCACGGTAGAAGTGTCGACGGTAGATCGCCTCCGGCGTTTGGTACTGGAGTCCGAGTCGCTCGTAGCACGACTCGTAGGCGCCCTGAGCACAGTGGAAGCCCTGATCCCGGAGTCCGTTTCGCAGCAGAAGCGCGGCCAGCGCGTACGTCACGCCGACCCACATTTCGTCCGATTGAATGTACGCCTTGTCGACAGTGCCGTTCGTTGTCCGAATCTGAAAGCGGTAGGCGAGTGTCGAGCCTCAAGTGATCATGTGTGCGTGCACCCACCCCGTTGACCGCTCCCATTCTTCCGTCGGCAAACCCGCACACGTTCAGCTCGTAGATGGTGCGCAAGGCCGACTCGATCTGCCAGTCGTCCAGCATCTAGAGAGGGGTTAGATCCAATACGCGGCGGACGGAATGAGAACTACCCCTTTCGCTAGAACGGGGTCGGCGGCCTGAAGGTACCAGAATCCGCAGAGCTGATCGGCCATGCAGGTGTCTCGGGAACGGCCGCGGTCGCAGAATCGGAAGAACCCCTTTCCGGCGGGCGTGATGGCCCAGAGATGAGTGATGAAGACGTGCCGGGCCTTCTTGAAGGTCTCCTCGGTCAACGTCGCCATCTCCTTGTCCTCTTTCAGAAGAGCGGCCGCGTTCATCACCCGCAGTGCGGCCAACCAGAGCGAGCCACAGTAGGCGCTGACCCCGTCCATCTTCCAAGCGTCGTACCTACAGGTTGGGCGTCGACTCTATTGACACGTGTGAAGCGTACGTTTGGTCGGCGTCTCCCGAATGCTCGATCATTCCTTCCTTGTTCGCCCACGCGTTCAATGCGTCCACAATCATGTTCTAGACCGGTAAATTCGATCCCGCTCATGCACACATGACCAACCTTTGCAACGGGGTAGAAGTGATCGAGTTGCGCGCTTTTCTCGTCGAGACTGTCGACAGATTGAAGGTCTCGCCAGGCCGATAGGATCCACTTCATGTTCAAGTCCTTCCATCCTCCCGTGTTGTGCATCACGTACGCGTTGAGCGTGAGCCAAGGATCGCCCGCTGCCGTGACACGATGATTTGATAGCCAGCCAGTTTGACTTCCTCCCTACCTGGGTTTCCGAGGTCGTGAGGCATTCTGCCAGATTGCTTGCGCATGGCTCGTTCACCGAGCATGTGGAAACGCACCAGATGACTATCCTCAGCAGTTGCAGCGTCGGCTAAACCACTATGCGACTGCAGGGAAGAGGAAACTTACTGAATTCAGCTTGCATCAAGTATTCCAGCTGAGGCCAGAGTTGAAGAAGAGCAAATGATGCGTAAAAGTGAACGTCGTACGTGTTGAACCTGTAATACCGTCCTGTTCTTTCGAAAAGAACTAGCGGACGCACATTCTGTACTCCCAGGACTCGAGATAGCCGAATCGTCCCCAGCGTTGCATCAGCTGCTTGGTTCGACTCGACAGATGTGACTCGTCCATTTCCCACTGCGGATCGTAATCGAACCAGACCGTTCCCCCGTCGGTGACGAAGTAGAGCTCGTTGAAGAGCGCCGATCGATAGAACTCGGGCAACGACGGGTCGTTGATGACAGGGCCCTGCCACGATCGAATGATAGATCTCCATCTGGAGAAGTTTCGAATCGCGTGTTGAGCGATCAGAGCGGCCGCCGCATCACCACAACCCCATCGTTTTGTGTAGCGCCTGTATGGTTCAAGTCCATTCTCCCGTGAACAAGCAACACACCTTCTGTATTGCCTTTGCCGGCCTCCGAAGTTCACGACGGGCATGTGCCAGACCAACGAGAACAGACCGATGGGATGATTCGTGGTTCCTTGAAAAAATCGAATGCAATTCTCACTCGAGATATCGGAGACCTGGAGCAATGGGAGAGCGAGACCGGCAGCAGACGGCAACACCTCTTTCGCGAACCTCGTCGACGGGCTGATTGTGTGAGTCAACGAGTGGTCCATCGTTGAGGTCGCCGTGCTCCGAGAGTCGTTTCCAGATCGGAGCCCCGTCTTTGTGCGGCTCAAAGTGTGTGCACGTCGAGACGGCCGTCTAGACGGAAAAAAGCTCGTTTGTCGGAAGTTGTGGCGTGGTATGTCAGCATACCGACTCGTCGTCCCTCGCCGAAACAGCATACACACAGCTCATGCCTGCGATCGTCTGCTTCAAGGAGACACCAGCAGTGTGAGGAGTTCCGGACGCAGTGGACTCGCCGTCGATTTGTTCCCGCCAACTTGTTGCTTCGGTTGTCGATTCCCGACTCCATCGTGCGCCTCCAGTGCCATTGCGCCACGTCAGCGTGATGCTCGCGTCAATCTGAACGGAAGGACACTCGTAGCGGACAGTCGCGACGGAGTCATACCTCCTCGTCTCCGAGGTTGTCGAGTCGTGCTTGGAACAGGACGAGTGGCAGCGACGAATCATCGTAGTCGCCAGGCAGTATTGGAGACAGTTGTTCGATCAGCACGGACACTTTGTGGTCCGGAATGTCGAAACGAGTCCAGGCACGAGGATACAGGCCGCGGTAGCGCACATCGATGGAGGGAAAGTCGAACTTCCACGACTTCAGCTGCTTCCGTGCCTTCTTCGGCTGTGCAAATCTAAACCACTTCTCGCGTGACGTTTGGCAAACGACCACTCAAACCCGAGATGATCGACCGCAGATAGGACTTGCTGGTGGACGATTTTTCCGCCCTTCCGCAAGCATAGAATGAACTGGTTCGCCTTTACGCATCCGACCGACTGCTCGACAAGACCCGGGCGAAGCGAGAATTTGCAGAATCCACCTCGGAAATCAGTCCCAATAGCGCCAGCGCCAATGCCACCACAGGGAACACCTGCACGCGCCACATAGAATGCCAAACGGACTCCTCCTACCGTAGTGAGGACGATGTTGTAGCGGTTCGAAGGTATTGATGAAGAGACGTTCCTTGTCCTTCGAGTGCCGCAGCCAGTAGAAGAAATATCGCCTCACGAACGGAAGGGCCTCGACTACTTGGCCTACCCGCGGCCTGAAAACTCGTGTTGGAGCGGCGAAAGTCGCAATCCAATCTTACCGATTGAAGGGTCTGCGATCCTCCTCTGGCCGATGATCACCTCGAGCTTTCCATCCTACGCCCGTCGCTGCGTCTTCCACTGTCTCATCGTCATCCATGCGGACCTGGTGGCGTGAGGTTTTATATGGAAACGTGTGGCTGTGCGAATCTCGGTACGTGGCGAGATTAGTCGACGCCTTTGCGAATCGAAGCAAGCACCGTCGTGACAAATTCTTTATCGTCAATTAATTAATGTTTCCGCAATGATCGACTCCGATGCCTGTCGCTCGATGGGGCACAACGTGTGAGGGAATTGTGAAGGGAAAGAATCCTCCCTGGACTGGGAGACGATTGAACGGTGTACTCACGACTGTGGGAATAGTACAAATTCGAAACACAATGCAACGCCTCGTCGGTTCCCATGCATAACAGTTGGGAAAGAATCGACGAAACAGGACGGTTACATTGGCTACAGCGAGTCGTCGCATGCGTGCCCACTCACAGGACGTTATCACAAGAGGCTATTCTCGCCAAAGTTGATGTTCGACGACGGAACTGCACCCGGTTGCGTGGACGCCGTCGTCGGACCCAGCACGTCGAGCAGATCGAACAGCGTGTTCGACGAACTCTGTGACGACGACGACGGTGAATGGTTGTGAAACCAGAAAATGCTAATAGCTACCGTCGCTGGTGCTGCCTGAGGCGCTGGGTTGGAGGAAGACGGCGCCGCTGCTGCCGACGACGACGAAAAAAGTCCATCCAGCAGATCGGACATCCCCGAGGGTGCAGCCGCACCGCTCGACGTATTCGCCGCAGTGTTGTCAGGCGCGCTGGTGCCCAGAAGATCGGGCTGCGAATCGTTGACCGCCGGTGTCGAGGCGTCGACATCGTCGACACCGTCCGCGTGTCCTCTGAAAACGTTCGCATAAAATTACACACATCTGTCTGCAATTCTCTGAAATGCGCTAGATCTCGGAAGTTTACTAAACGTTTCGTCGTTCACCTACCCCTGTGCATGAGCCATGACGGGCATCCGTTCGAGGACGCCGAGCCTGAAGAACGTCATTGCGTTTGAAGGAAGCGGCATAGACTACCTGAGATCTCCGTGATCCAGCAAATGCGAGAACTCGACGCTCCTCTGTTGCAGCTCCAGGCTGAGATGAGAGGAGTGCCTAGAGGGAGAGAGTCGGACGTCTGATGATTGCCAGCCGTAATCACCTGTCGAGTAGTGCCTTGATGTCCGGCAGCGAAGAGTCCGAGAAGCGGGTGCCCAATTTCCCCAGGGCCATGGCAGCGTAACACTTGGTGGTGACCGAGCAAAGTGCAGATCCCAGAGTTTGTTCGAAGATGGCCAAAATCTCCGGCTCCGTGACTCGTTCGTCGTCGGCGGAGACGAGCAGATCGCCAAACTCTCCGATCGTCCAAAACGCGACCTGCAGCAACGGCTGGGCGTCGAAGACGGCGTCCAGAGGGCGAATGGCGTGCAGGAGTCGCACGGTGGCACGTTGTTGTAGGGCGGGCTGCGAAGAGATGAGCTGGATCATCGCAGCAACCACCTCGTCTGGCACCCAGCGACCGGCCTTAATAAGGGCACAGAAATGTAGTGGCGAACGAACGTGCTCACCAGCTTGAGTACATTCACCATGGTCTCTAGGTTCCATTCGGGCGAAGGAGAGTATCGCTCCGTGGCAACGTACGTTCGAGACGCGCATTCCGCCTGTTGCAATCCGCCGTCTCTGCGCTGTCCGCAAGAGCGCATGCATACCTTGAATTCGGGGTCCGCATTCTCCAGGAAGACGAGCATCTCTCGAATCATGGGCACGATGTTCTGCGAGTTGATCAGGGCAAAACAGAGCTCCATCGCGCGCCTAATGAATGACGTGAAGAATCGAGGAGTAAAGCGAGTACGTACTTGCGAATGGAAACGTCCGGATCCTTGAGACAGTCGACCACGGTGTTGCGATGTCTTTGGACGGCCTGGTAGTCGATGAGCACGGTCTTTAGGAGCGTGTTCAGGGCCACGTAACGAATGTTCTTATCGGGATTCAACAGAAAACGACCCAAAATGTTAACGGCCAGCACTCTCAGGCCCCTGCAACACGTTTTCCGCTCGATCGATCACACAGCACTTACGTGTCACTCTTGATCTCCATGATCGTCAGCACAGTCTCGTAGAGAATCGCGTTTCCAACGTTCTTTGCAGTTTCGGTGTTGGTGGCCACCTGCATGAAATGTGTTGCAAGCTTCTGGTGTTCGCTTACCTGGGCAAGGATGTCATTCATCTCGTCGGTTACCTGTCGATCGTCCTTCCCAAGGACGCGCAACAACCGCAGGATCTTCACTTGGAGGAACGGATCGGCAATGCCTATTAGAGGACGAATTAATGGAAGCGTGCGCTGCTGCACAAACCTGTCACATCGTGTTCGGGGGAGTACCCGTTCATCAACAAGCCCTTCAGAAGTCGAACAATCTGCGGCACCATCTGCAAGGAGAATTTCCTCCGAATACTGCGCAAGCTGACTCGTTTGAAGAGAGATCGGACGTCCGGGGAGCGCTCGCACATCTCTGTGATCAGCGACAGAGATCCCATCAGCACTCCGTGGTTCTTCTCGTTGAGAAGAGTGCGCGAGCACGAAATGAACACTTCCAAGAGTTCCGGCACCCTGCGGACGATTCGGAAGGCGCAGAGTGCGGCCTTCTTCTTCAAATACGTGTTCGGGCCCTTCAAATGGCGCTCCACTTCGGTGGAGAGATCCCTAAACCAGTGGGCATTCACGACCTCGTCAATAGCACGCCAACTCCACCTGCACATGTCAGTGGAGCAGATCGAACCGAACGTGCAAAGCGAAAGTCCGGTGACGAATTGAGACGAAGCGGACAAATCGCTGGAAACGTGCACGTGTCCCCCAAATCAATGCAACATCGTACTTTTTGAGCGAGTTCGTGACCAAGAGATGGACTTCGGAGCGCTCGTCCAGCAAAAGCATCGCCCCCAAGTAGCCAATTCGCTTGTCTGTAAATCTCGCGCCCGCCACCAGCTTCATGCATTCCATCTAGAAAGGAGGATATGACGGGGCATCGTAAAACGCGCACGTGGCCGAAATGCGCTGGATATCCAAGCATGTAGATGTAGAGCAACTTGGCGATGTTCCGACACTTCCACGGAGACTCGTCTTCGCGGAAACTCTCGCTGAAACCAGCCGCACTTCCAAGAACAGCACAAATCGCTACGCCAAACCGAATGTTGGCGCTCTCCTTGTCGACGACAGCCCGCTCGTCGGCAGCCGTCTTCGCGGCCCGAACTTGACGAATGAGATCGCGAAGTCGCATGGGCGTGCCAAGTGTTCTAGACGGAACGCCGTGTACCACCGCCGCCGGAGGCAAGCCATGCAACTCACTTGCCAATCCTGGATTTGATGTCGTCGATCTTCTCGATCGCCATCTCCACGGTGGTGGCCATGGTCGTGGAGGCTGCCACAGCTGCAATGCTCCAACCTCTTCTCTCTTCGTCGGTTCACTGCAAGAAGCTTTCGACGACGATGACAACGAACGGCATCATCGACATGCACAGCAGAGACACAGGGCAAGAGAGAGAGAGCCCAGTCAGCAGAGGTCGCTGTTTACACAGCTTCGGTGGGTCACGAACTCGACGGGTTCGCAGCATCGATCGGTTTGAGCTGTTATCGTCGCCTCCGGTTGTGTGCCCTGGCGTACCCGTACTAACCCGAATTGCCTCGTCGGCGAATTGCCCCCCTCTCTGCCGAGCTTGCAAGTTCGGCCACTCGAGGGCGCGCCGTGCGAAGTCCCGCCGTTATCGGAAATCCGAACACTCGCGCCCGGTAAGCCCACTTCGTTCGAGCACGAACCACCGATCCACGCGTTTTAGGCCGCCGAGGCACTGACTGAGATGATGGACGTCGGCTCGCCGGAAAACTTGGCCGTCACACAGACGTTCGAGCTGCTGTGCAACGACTGTGGCGAATGCTTCGAGTCGTCGGACGAGCAGACCGCACACCAATGCCCTATAAAACGAGCAAAGCAGTCGTGCGTGCAATCGACACGGCAGCCATCAAATCACGTCAGTACTGACGATGGGGACGAGGAGGAAGACTTTACTGAAAGACTGGCAGAAATCTTGGACGCTTTCGAGGTATGTTGCCCATCACTTTGCTGCACGATCTCCCTTCGCTCAGCCAAAGACACAAGACCACAACAATGGAAACGGAAATCGCGCGGAGACAATTGTGCCTCGTTCACTCCCTGCACAACCTCACATTGTGGTTCCCGCCTCGAGTAAGATGTACCAACCGCGATTCTTCGCCTCGCAACGAATACAGAAACCGTACCCCTGCCGATTCTGTCACGGTTGGTTGGAGAGTTTCGTGGCAAAATCTTTTCCCACTTTCAGGGACCTTCTCGTCGCCGGACAGTCGACGCGTACACATACACAAGCAACACCGGTATCGGATCGATCCTTGTTATCATCTGCATTATCATTATCACCTACTGGATTTCAGGGTAGAGCGGGACGCACTTCGTGCGAAGGAACAGAAGGAGCTTGCGGACAGATCGAAAATCCTCATGGCCACGGCTTGTGTTCCCGTTGCGAGTCCACTCAGAACAAGTGGCAACGCCGTCTTCCCGATCCTGGACGCCGAACCAACCGGTCCACACGTTGTGGTTTGTTTGCCTTGTAGGTTCTATCAGAATAACGCTCTTGGCAGGTGAAACGGGACTTCGATCGAATGGACACCTCGGCTGCGGAGAGGGCCGAGGTTCTCTCGCTCGAAAAGATCGTGCAGTCCACCGCGCCTGCGATCTCCATCGTCGAAGCCGCATCCAGGCCTGTGCCAGTGATTTCCGACACTACGCCGCAACCAACTCCCCGAAACCGAGGCCTATATCCATGCGACTTCTGTACCAGCATCCTGGTTCGTTCGTTGTGCGCTCATGTACACAGTGCGCGCGTTTAGGGAAGTTTGGACTCTAAACGTGTGCACACCAGCAAACGACACAAGTAGGCTTATTGATACGACTCGTTGCATGCCATCGTGTAATCGCAGAGCCGAACGCGACGAGCAGCGACGACAGTTGGCGGCAAAGAAGTACGGCGCCAGCCCAATGAAGATCGCTGCAAACGTCGCCCAGATTCTCTCTCCGGCCACTCTTCAGAGGTATTCTTGTTGTTGTCGATCGTATGCCAGATGTGCGCCACCTTTCTAGGGCCATCGTTCACTCCGACCCCTTTACGAGGGGAGAACAATTACGACCTGCTTCAGCGATTCGCTCTCCCGCTGAGGCATTGTCTACCAACGCCACAAACAGCAACGTCGAAGTGCGACAGCAACTGGCGGACGACCTCGAGGTTTGACTTTGGAGCATCGCCATTACAGTGTCATCATTTGCTCAGCGAATGGCCAGAAATATTCGTCAAGGAGTTGGGCCGACGTTTTACGTGCACCAGCTGCACTCTGCAATCGCTCCATTCAAGGACATGTCGTTTTTCGTCGTCTAGCTCGAGTGGCCAGCTCGTTTTTTCATGACCCGTTTCTCGGTATCTGCAGCAACGATCACAATCATCCAGGAGATCTGACTCGTCTGATCAGGAACGCGACCTTATGAAGGTTTCATAGAATGACGCCTCGTCGTACACCCGTGAGAACTCGTCGCATTCGCTTGGCTCGTCCATTTTGATGAATTCGTGCAGGTTGTTCCCGACAGCCAAAGAATATGATGTGAAGCGGGCGGAGGCGTGTGTCAGTTACCTTCGTTGAAAATCACGGGCCACGCCGGTGGTTCGGCCAGCCATCGCCCGTCCTTGCGCATGTGACTGCGATCGGAGGAAAAACGACGCTTGTAGTCGGTGGCAGGGACTACCCGAAAGTGTCTGCGTCACCTTGAGGTCTCTGCCGTTTGTGATGTGCATACCTGCGAAACGTCGACGGGATTTCCAAGGCGGTCTGGAACGCTCGTGTCCAGTATTCCTAGTGTTTTTGCTAACAATGATGAGTAGCAACAGATGTACGCTACTTGCAAGGCGGTCGGGAAGCCGAGCATGGTGTCCAGGTCCCAGACCAGAAGCTGCACCTCTCCATTCGATGAGGTTCGCTTTTCCAGGAGCACTACGTGATAATCCTAGAGAAGAGCTCGACGTGTTGCATCATTCACACCGACCCAAATGACGTAGCCACGATCTCGTCCCGCTTTCTGCTCGAAAATCAGCACGCTCTGAGTGGGATTGGAAATGAAGATCGCCGAGAATCGCTCGAGGTCCGGCTGCGGAATTCGCTCGCACATCCGATAGACGTTCTCCTCGCTACATGGAACTTCCTCGAAAGCGCAGAGATGGAGCCTCACCAGTAGCAACTGGCATAGTCGCAAGCATCTCGGTCCTCGAACCCCCGAAATGGACGAACTTCCATCAGGCCTGACTGTACAATTCGACCCGCGGAATCGACGGTCGAGAAGCGACATCCGGACGGGGCAATAACCAGGAAGCATTCGCGCATTCACAGCCACTCGTTCAATGTGTTCCTCTTTACGCGCTAGATTTCTCTTTTTGTATGCGGCACCCGGTCCGTACTGGAGCCCATTGTTTGAAACGGAGTAGAATGAGTTGCGGCAATCTAATTCTCAAGTGACGCCGCCATGCTTTCGCCGATGTTTCGGTTAGTGGTTTGTTGCTGTTATCTTATGGCGTGATAACGACGCCGACTAAGCTGACATAGCCTGTCGGTTATTTGAAATAGAAGACTGACGTGTGCTCGTATGAGATGGCACCAATCGGCAGACCGCATCGATATCTCATTGTCCTTGTCGTCGGTACAGTGGCGCTAAACACTAGTAATGCTGCCTACGAAATGCTACCGAGCCATATGCTACGCATGCTCAAGACCTAGAGGCTCGACTGCGCGACGACTATTAGGCCGTGTCATCCTCGGGTGAACGGACTGGCGGTGCGGCTGCGGCTGCTGCTGCGGCGGCGGCGACGACTGAAGCCGGAACGACGGGATGCGAAAGCCCCGCTCGGTTGGCATCGCTTCGTCTTCGCGGTCGTCTCTTTCTGCGCAGATCCGCGTCCTCGGCCGCTCGACCGCCGCCTTCGTCCTCCGAGTCCTCCCGATAGCCATCCTCCGTGGACGACTCGACTCGCACGGCGGCCGGTCTACACGCATTCGCATGTGTGCATCCTTCAATCGAGCAGCTCACTTCTTCTTTTCGATACTCTTCCGCTGAACCGCCGGAATCACGCCGATTCTCGGTCGGTCACGATGCTTCACTCGCGTCACGATGGCAGCAATCAGAGCGGCGCCTTTTCCGGACCCATCTCCCGTTTGGACCACTTTGAACTGCAACTCGTTGGTGCATGAGAGACTTCAAGTGCAACAAACCTTGAGTCCGGGGTCGACAAGCTCTTCAATCTTCTCCGTAACCCAGTGATCAAAGTAGGGATGATACTTGTATGTAGAGCCGTCGATGCCAACCACCAGTGTGCAAGTCTCCCCGGCCGCACGGACCCTGTTCAGAACGCACGCAATTGCTGAAAGATCTCCGAAATCGACGCGAGATAGAGCTCGATCTACATGCTGCGCCCAGGTTGGCCGATCGTCGTGAAACCACGGTGGCGACTTCGCGGAAGAGGAGCATATCGGAGAAGGAGAACTTCTCGATTCCCAACTCGGCCATGATCTGGCGCGTGTTCGTGTACGAGCCGCAGTCGTCGCGGAGAATCTCCGAGATGTACTTGGTCGGGAAAGTGCCGCGCTCGAAGAGCACGTCCAAGTTGTTGCCGCCCTCTTTGAACAGAATCTAGACGGCACCACGTGTTTCGTCACCGTCCCCTAGCGAGTGAATACCTTATTGCGAACAAGCTTCTCAAGAACCATACGAACCAATTCGCCCATGAAGCAGCCCGCCACCATCTTGTCCAGTCTGAACTCTCATTGTAAGGTGGCGCGCGCAACCGATGATGAGACTCACGTGTTCACTCCGGGATGGTCGGATCGAGAGTCGACGAGTTTATCGTAATCCGTCATGATGTAGTCGCCCTCACCTCGATCACCGAACCCGCCCCACTCGGTATCGATGATCATCTGTTTCAAACGTCGCCCTTACTTGAGGGAGAGACAGCGAGTTCCAGTCACCTGGTTGAAGGGGTACGCTTCGGTGGCATTCGACAGGCCGTAACGAATGTTCTTCGTCTGCTCCATGTAGC
>JACMII010000462.1:0-17155 GCA_014805405.1 Bunonema sp. RGD898
ACCTCCTGATGTGATCTGCCGACAGACAATCCCTGCACCAGCTCTTACTTGTTTCTAGCTGATAGGGGGCGAGAGACAACAGCAACTCTGTCTTACCATCGGGGAATCGGCGCCGCGGCTGCTGCTTTTGCTGCACAGACGCTTTTGAACGAACAACTTGTGGCGGTGTGATCGTCTTGCTTGTCGACTCGACTTTTCGGTCACCTCTCGGTGTGATCCGCCGACAGACAATCCCTGCACCAATTCTCACTTCTAGCTGATAGGGAGCGAGAGACGACAAGAACTCTGTCTTACCGTTGGGGAATCGGCGTCGTGGCTGCTGCTTCTGCTGCACACGCACCTCAGTCTTCTCAGGCGCTTGCGGCAGAACAAGTGTCGACACTTTTGGGCAAATCGCTTGTAGTGGTGTGGTCGTCACATTGTTCGGCGGTAACTGCACATCCTCCTCGACTCGTTGGCGAAATAACTTCTTCATAATCTGAACGCGTTCATTAAAGCGCTAAAAGAAGGACGAATGGCTTACTAGTTTCAACATTCCCTCACCATTGGTACCGATATGCGTTGGGGTGAGAAATGCGAGAAGCGACATCCTCGTACTGAAATGAGAAAACGATTCTAGTGTTTTCTCAAATCCTCCATCCAACAGTCGTTTTTCCGCCTCGTCTGCCTCAATGACTGCGCATCGCCCATATCATTAGTCTCTATGCATGAAGGGCGAGTGACGTTGTTTTTATCTGCCAGCGGCAGAAGCAGCCTCAGGGAGTCGAGATAAAATGAGCTACACGCCTCTGCCGCTCTGTCTTGGATAGCGAGCGTTGGTATCTCCAGTGCTTCGATATGCATTGACCAGTTGGTGGCAAACTGGTCACGTGACGTCGCCAGAACGAATTGCAAGTCGGATTGCAAGCCGGACCAAACAGTCGACAGCTTCACAAGCGAGTGCAGTGTGCATCAACACGGATAGCACAACTCAGATGCAATAAAGGAAAGTGGGCTTCTCTCTGGACTTTGTATGGCAACGCTCAAAAGAGCGGAGAGCCGGAAATCACTATTAGGAAGATCGCTTTGACTAGTCATCATCTTGCGACTAGCACCTTTCTTCCGATAAGCGAAGAAGATTTGACGAACGGGTCCGCAGCGAATCACCCCACAGTGAGAAGAGAAACAATCATCGCGTTCGCTCTCTCGGCCGCTCATAACCGCCAGTCCAATCATCAATAATCATAATAATCAATCGACCAATCTCTCTCTTTTCAAGCACTTCCCCTCTCCATATGCAGAAGCAGGAGAGGAGAAAGAGAGTGAACGAACGCGCGAGGCTGTCGCATATCGTGGTGCTAGTCTCTGCCCTGCTCCTCATTTTCTCTCATCTAACTCACTGACTCATCGACTGATAAGAGGACTGCGCACTTGTATAGTAGTGGCACGTCTGACTAGTAGTGCCTCTCATCATGCATGCGCGCCGTCGACACCTTCCTGCGGTGTCCATTGTGACGTCGTGTTGTCTGTTTCCAATAAGCGAGCCCTCTTCCCTCGTTGAGCTCCCCCTTCCTCTCTCCCTCCCTGGTTAGCTGTTGACGTCGTGGTGTGTGCGTGTGGTTGTCAATACGACGTCGGCCGTGCGCGGCAAGGAGAACGAGAGAGAGGGGGGAAGGAGGAGAGGGTGGGGGCCGAGGAGAAGGCCGCCCAGAGCAGCCCCACACAGCGCGCAGAGCCCTTTTCCGCAGACGCAGGCACGCACGCACGCGCGCGCGCGCTAGTCTGCGCTCTCTCTCTCTCTCCTTCGTCTTCTTACTTCTCGCCATCTTCAGCCCTTCCTCCTAGAAGACAATTGTCCTCGTCCCCCACTTGCTCGAAATTGTCGCTTTCTCTCTCGCGTCATCCAGAAACTGCGCAGTCAGGCGACACGTCTATTTCGCCAATTCGTACGACATATTTTCGCACCTCCTCGTCTCTCATCAACCGAAGTGTGTCAGTGACGGGAGGCGAGACGATAATCCGCAGAGATATTGGGAAGCCGCGACGTGTTGTTGTTCTCGCTTCCGTCATTCCTCCGCATTTGCCGCCACCCCCGCCCTATTTTTGGATAGAGAGGGGGGGGGAGAGTCCTCGTGGCGAAGCTGTCGTCGAGGGATCCGTAAGGGGGATAGCGCCACGCCGAGACGTGGGCGGAAGGGAGAGACAGAGCGTGTGCGTTTCCCCGTCTTCGTCCTCTTCAGTTCAGACGCCCGTCCTCTCAGCAAATCAGGTTTCTCCCCCCCCCTTCCTCTCCTCTACTCCATCATGACGAGGGTGGTTGCCACGAGACTACGCACTTTGTTTTCGTCGCTCAGTCTGCGGTCGGTCGGTTAGTCGTTAGTCCTTTCTTCTCTGCCTTCGATGCTCATTCGCACGCATACTCCTTTGCCGACGGCGCCCGCTGCAGTCGTTTTTCTCGAGTCAATTCGAAAGGCGGAACGCTGGTGTGTTGGGGCATGCAACTGATCGCGAGAGAGAGAGACGAAGGGTGTTCAGTCGGCTGTCCGTCTGTCGTCCCCAGAAATGCATGCGTCTTGTTGTGCTTGCATTGCGACAGTGCTCTCCATTCGCCGTCCGTCCTTATCCTGTGCGAATTCGAGAAGACGTGGCGGTGTTGATGTTGGTCGGCTGGTCGGTTGGTTGGTTGGTTGGGACGGGAAGAAGTGCGAAACCGGACACCGACGGACGTGTCGTCATCACAGTCGGCGCGGCATGAAAGTTGAACTTCTGCCAGGGCATTACCATCTCCGGGCAGCCAGCACAGACATCTAATCCCCAAGGCACTGCGCGGGCGCGCGGCCAGCCCTCCTCTTCTTCTCTTCTTGCCGTTGCTATTCAAATTGGTGGGATGTTGTTGTTGTTGTTGGTGTGTGGTGCGTAGCAAGTGTTGTGGGTGTGAGCGACGCGATCGTGATGCTGGTGGTGGTGGTGGCGCCGGCGGCGGCCGAGCAGCAACGACCCGCATTGTTGAGAGGGGAGAGAGAGGGGGGCACCGTCCTGGGCGTCAGTTGATTGCCGCCGCCGTCTCTCCCTCTGTCTGTGTTTGTGTGCGTGTGGCAATCACCCGGCAGAATGTGGCTGCAAGGCAAGGAAGAGAAGAAGAGGGACCGCTTGCGTCAGAGCCACTGCACAGCCGGCGTGGGTTCAGCGAGAGGAGAGAGGGGGGGAGAGGTGCAACCGAGCCAGGCGCCCCCCTCCCTCCCTCCTTCCCTTCCTCTTTCCAAAGAAATCGTCGTCATCTTCCTCCTCCTCCTTCTCCTCACCTCTCTTGCCGGGTTCTGTCGTCCTTCTATCACACCGCCTCGCCCCACCACCACGACCACATTCCCGGCGCCCATAATCTGTTCTAGTTGACTTGCCCCCCTCGCCCTCTGCCCATTCTCCCTCTCTCTCCCTCTACGTTTCATGTCCTGGCTTTGTGGCCCCCTCGTCGAGTCTTGACGTCAACTCGGGAGGAGAATGTGATGGGACATGTGTCCGTCAGTACGTGCAAGAGATATTCGACTCTGACTGGATGCGAGAGATGTGCACAGTGTCCGACTCGAGCGCTCCCCGGTCCCGTGGCCAGACATACAGCCAGACAGCCAGTCAGTCAGCCAGCCAGTTAGCCAGTCAGTCGGTCGGTTGCTACCCTTCCCCCACTTGACTCACTGTTTTTCCTCCACCCCCTCTTCCTCTCTTCTCTCAGCCACTTTCCCATGCACTTGCAGGTTCGATCGCACCTGCGTCATCATTACCATTTGTCCCGTGTCTCGTACATCTCGAGTCTTGTCTTCGCCTGTCGCATGCGCAGGTGCACTACTATATAATCGGCGGTCGGGTCCTATTCACCCACATCATGATGATGAGGAGTGCCGTCACACCACATATCATCACCTCTTGCGATTGAGTTTGTATTGCTGTTACCGTCGACAACCGGTTATCGGTAGTCACCGTGCTTCTTCCCACCAGCCCTCCATCTCCTCCGTTTTCCTCTTTCCATATGTGCACGTCAGTGGGAATTCATTTCCATCCCTCCCTTCTGTTCCGTGCCATCCTCTGTGTAAATGCGTCCACGTGTCTGCGTGCGTGCGTGTGAGTTGTCGTCCAAGGAAGAGTGAGTCGGCCAAGACCGAGCGAGCACAAAGCCACATTCACAGGACCAGATGTCTCTCTGTGTGTTTCTCTCTCTCTCTCCTCGTTCTATCGGCCATCGCACGGTCATTAGTGTGGCGCGATGGGCTTTGTGGGGGCGCCCATCAACCCCTGGGTGTCTGTCTACCCTGATCGAGAGTCAGATAAGAACGCTCAGCTCGTCTCTTTCTCACCTTCGCCGGGTTATGACCATGGTTCCTCACATTTTCATTGGGTCGGTGCCCTCTCCCCCCCCCCTTCCTCGCCTTCATCCTGTTGACTGCGTCTCTCTCTGGCCAGAAATGCTGAAGGGCGTAGGATGGGGGCTAGGACTCGAGCGACGTCCTGTTATTCGAGCCACTCTCGTCGAGCAGCAGCAGCAGCAGCAGCAGCTGGGTCGATCGATTGCAAGAGAGCGAGAGCGAGACACTGACACACACACTCACGGCGGATCTATCACAGAGCAGAGGCAGGGTGGGGAGCTCAGCCGTCCGTGTCTCTGTGTGTTGCGCCATCTCTCGAGCGAACGCCCCGACCTGGGAGCTCGGCTGCACGCACGCACATTCACTTGACAAATGCGTGCAACCCCGTCCGACGAATGTGGCGGCGACGCACATTTCGAAAGCGCGTCCGCTGATTCGAGATACACTCCATCAAGCAGCCAGAAACTCGATCCATTTCTCTCTGAGTCACCGTCATCGTCGTCATCGCTCCCTCCTGTCAATACTTCGGTTCCACTCCGCCTTGCTCACTCATTTTCCTATGAGCAGAGCGTCGCCCACTCTGTCTCTTCTTGCTGTTTGTCTTCCATCTTCCTCTCTCTCCTCGTTTCCCTTTCCGCTCGTCCTCCTTCCTTTCACCCGTCCAGCTCATGAATACCTCCTTCTCCTACTCATCATCATCATCATCATCGCACGCTAAAGGTTTCTACTGCAAGCGCTGATGCTTTTTCCCGTCCTATAAGTGTTGGTTACCATGGGAGTGTGCGGCGGCAGGCGGCAGCAGGCGTAAATGGGTCGCCCGTCTCTGCCCCCCCACCGCAAGTCCCACTCTTCATCCCCCTTTCCTCCCGCCAGCTAAATGCGAACGTCCGCCCTTCGGTTGACGTCAAAACGCGACATTAGCGGTGTGCTGTGAGTGCGCGTGCCGGGGGTAAGCCGTCAACAGGTGTATTCCCTTGGAAATTCCGTCCTCTCTCATGGGTCAATCTTAGGAATAGCGGATTCGTCGTTAGAACTCGGACAAACTGCAGCCTCCTGTGCGGAAAGGAATCCGGTTGGAATGTGGCTCAAGTGGCGTGTGCGTGCGTGCGTGCGTGCGTGATGAATGTGCTTGCTTGCGTCTCACGAAGAAATCCACCACCAGTAGCAGTCCCTTCCCTCTTGAGAGGAGCGCCCATCGCCATCCCGACTAGTCAGTGTTGACTTCTCTATTTCAGGTCGCTACAGGGCATTCGAATCGCGGCCCCATCACAATAGCTCCCTTCACGAAAATGGCGGTTCGGGGTGCGGCCGGTACAACTGTCAACGACGATTCCACGACTCCGGGAGTTCCGTCCGGTCTGCGCGCCCTTCTCGAGGCGGTCGCACGAGAGGCCATTCGAGCGCAGCCGTCGGACGTCGTTCACTTTGTCAAGTTTTTCATCGACGAACTGGACGCATACCGAAACGGTGAGTTCGTTCGCTCTCTCGCGCACCGCAAACAACGCACTTATTGAGTTTCAGCACAACCAGGCGTCGATGTGACCACGGATCCGGTGGCGTACGAGATCTTCCGGACCGACGTCCAGCGCAAGGTTTCTTGTTTGTCCCTTCGCTCTCACTCGATTCATTAGCCTCTAGCGGGGCCTCCTCTCTTTGTACGGGGCCAACCTCATCTTGGTTGGTTGGGCGGCGGGGGCGGCGGTGGTGGTGCCATCCTGTTGCCTTCGTCACGCGCTGCGGCCTCCCCCCTTCCCCTCTCTGTCTCTTCAGTCTCCCCTCCCCGCACTCGCTTCAAGCCAGAGAATCGCCAAGTGCTCCCTCGGCCGGCGCTCGCCCATTAGAGTTGCCATTCAGGCCGCCACCAAACTTGGCACGCTCGCCCGTCGGGAGGGTTTTCTCCCTCGCTCTCTCTCTCTCTCTCACTTCTCCGGATGGATCCCTTTCGGGAAAGTCGGGTTCGTCTCTCGAAATGAAAACGTCAACAGGGTGATGTGACGCGAGAGGAGGAAGACTTGTTTGCGGACATTCCCGAAGCGCCGCTTTCTTCCTGATTGTTTGAGACTCTGGGAAGGCGGGCAGTACATCTCTCCCTCAGTGCGGCAATCAAATTGTGTGCGATGACGGCGGCCTGGTTGCATGTCCAGAACGGCAACTTGACTGTCGCACTTGCTGCTGCTGCTGCTGCTCTCTGCCCAAGGGTCACGTCCTTGCGGTCGATGCAACATGCATATTCAGCGAAGCGGAGCAAATCTCATCTGTCGTCTGGTTGGCGAAGAGAGGAGGGAGGGGCCATGGGCCAGGCTAGAGGCGCACGCATTTCCGGCTTCCCACTCCCTGGGAGATGCCCAGTCCCTGGCGGCGGCGGCGTCAGTCATGCGATTGAGCCTATTTCAGTGCGAAATTGGCCGAATTTTAGTACGCCGACACGGTGCTGCGCGCCAATCGACAGCAGTTCCGACCGGCGAGCCCGGACGAGGCGGCCACTCGCATTCAGGCCGTCTTCCGCGGACACGTCGTCAGTCTCCGCACTTTCTCCCGTAGACACTCCACGTTCAGGTTCGCAAGAACATTCAACGATCGCCGGGCGGAGGCGACATGACGCGCACTCGCTCCAACGACAAGATGGAGGAGTTCGACAACAACAAGGACCTCAAGTGGGGAAAAACTGTCTCGGAGGCGAGAGTAGGGGAGATGTCTTACTTCAGACGACACTCGATCGGAGGCTACCAGCTCTCGAACGGCACGTCCACGCCAGAAGACAGGGCTGCCACGAAGATCCAGGTTTGTTGCTGCTTCTTTGCTTCGTTGATGCATTGACGGCAATCTAGGCTGAGATTCGCGGCTATCTGACCCGGAAGCGAGTGGAGAACATGAAGAAGGAGAACAACCAGGCCGCCACGAAGATCCAGGCCGGCGTGCGGTATCAATACTTGATGAGATGCGTCGGAGAACGAAACCCCTCCTAGTGGCTTCCTGACGCGCCGCCGCCTCACGCACCAAGGCGTCATGCCATCGTCGGGTCGTTCGTCCGCCTTGTCCGATGAAAACGTCCAGTGAGCGTCGTCGGACGGAATTCCAGTTCAGTGAGTGAGACAATAAGCACGATGCGCGCGCAACTACACTATGACGAATTGTCATCCCACGTTTCACCAAATCCGACGACTTGCTGCTGCTGCTGCTGCTTCTGTTTCCGAACTGTCAACTCACGTTTTTGTGGTGTCTTCAACCCGAGACGCAGAGAGACGGGCCCAAAATCTGGAGAGACTCTTCACCTTCTTCTCAGCCGTTTCATTCTTCTACAGCCCCTTCCTTCCGACTTCCCCGCACAGATTGCCTAGTATCGAGAGCCTGCAGACGACAAAGAGTACATATTTATTATGACGTGAGCTGGCAGACTCTTCTTCTTCTTCTTTTCTTCTGTTTCCGGAAAGACAAGACAATGAGCGCACAGAATGTGAATGACGGCAGTCTTCAGTCTGTCCCGGCAGCTCTCACAGAGATGAAGACGTGCATAATGCGGCGGCGATGGCGACGAGGTGACTTTGCTCTTGTAAGTGTTCTGTGTTGGCTGACGAGCCATGAGCGTAGATGTCTGTCAGTAGGGGATTTTGGCTGCGCCGTCGTACGGATGAATGTGTTGTTGATGATAGAAGGTGGTGGGACCGGAGATCTGCAAGACGGAACTTGTTGATGACGATGATGATGGCGCTGAGCAGCCGTGTGACGCCACCAAAAAGAAAGAAAAGGATCGCGAATGTTCCGTAACACAATAGCCTCGTTGTCTTGTTCACCCCCTCTCGCTCCCCTTGTCTTTTCCCTCTTGTTCCTCCTTCTCCTCCCTCCATCCCCACCGGTCACACATGTGTCAGCTGCAGGTGAGGGAGAGGGGGAGCGAGCGAGCGACTAAAGCCGACATCCAAACATTTCTGTCCACCCAGTGGAAGAGAGTGAGAGCACGAAAGGAGACTAATCAGGGACAGACGAGCACGACGACTTGCAAGCTGCAGATGCAGCGGGAGATGTGCACTTGACATGAGGTGGGGGAGGAATGAAAGAGGAGGAGAAGAAGAGGCGACCTGACTGACGCTGGACGACTCGATCGAGCTGACGGACTGCTGCGCGGCGTGTCGCTCCTCTCTCGCTCTCTGGTCGCGCAGCTTGTTGTAGGTCCAGAGGGCGAACATCGCCAGAACGGTGAGCGTGATCGCGGCCAGGATGGCGACCAACAGACCCAGCGCCCAGCCGAAGGAGCCCGCTTGTCTGAAGCGATTCGAATCGAACGCAACCCGTGCGAACGCGAGTCGACATACTGGGCGAGTTCGGCCGCGTCGCAGCATCCGTGCGAACAGCACCCGAGTGTGCAGAGGTATGGAATCGGCGAGTCGGACGTGGTGGACTTGTAGTAACAAAGATAGGCGTTCATCTGAGAGGGGCGCAATCCTTTTTCCACCTGCCACCCAAGAGTAACCTCGGCCGGCTCCTGTCGAATCAATCCACCGATACTTCGCCGCAACATTTCGACGTGGGCGGACGGCGAGTGCGTTCTTACACGTTCATCCCGTTCATCAAAGTGCAACGGAAAGACAGACGTGGTTGTGGTTGAGGCGAGGTGTATCTGCTCCTGCTCGCTGATCGGGTAGATCTGCCAGCGCGCCGACATGACGGCCGAGCCGAAAGACGAACACCTGCGAATGGATGTGATCGATCGTGGTGAGATTGAGATGATAGGGCGAGAGCGAGAGAGAGAGTGCGCGCGGGACAGTGAGTGAGTGCTGTTGGCCTGGTCAAGCAGGAGGAGGAGAAGAAGGCGGCGGCGGCTCTCTTTCTTCGTTCCGCAAGTGGACGGGACCACAAGAGCGCGAGAGAGAGAGCGAGGGAGCACGGCGGGTGGGCGGGCGGTTAAAATCTGGGGTGGGAGTGCAGCAAACAACAAACAAACACACCAGTCGGTTGAGTGCGATCGGTCAAGGAAGAGGAAGGCGAGCAACAACAGGCCAACAAGGGGGTTGAACTCGCCGGGGAGGGGCCGAAGCAGCAAGCCAGACTCCTGAACGAGGGCAGTCAACCGACCCCAATCTGTCCGTCGAGAAGAGGACTGCGCGGATCGAAAGCGAGTGTGAGAGAGAGCGAGGGAGAAGGTGGCGTATGGGTCACGCTCACTCGGCCGAATATGACACAGAACGGAGAGAGAGAGAGGGAGCGTGGTGAGAGAACTGTCAGCAGCAGAGACTCGCACGAGTCTGACAGCTGTACAAACTGACCGAGCTGTGGCCACTCGTGAGATGCGACGACGCTGGTCGCGCGGCGTCTCCGCCTGACAAACATAGGTTCGAACTTTTTAGAAGCGCCCACAGGTTCAGTGCGGAACGCCGGAGAAGATAGCAACTCGAGCAGATCAGGATATTGCCATTTATTGTGGTGGCTGATCGCCGTCGTGTCTTTGGGTAAATAAATGATGCATCATCCCTCTGAATTCGTAGCGAGCTGTCGACTCGAAAAGAAGAGCCGGGTCGTCTTTCGTCCACAACAAAGCTGAAACGATGCCACACGATTTCTTCGTTCAATTTTGCACTGGGTCAACATTTTGAGAACGCAGACGACTGCAAGTTCGTAACGCACAGACGGACGGACAGACTCATCTCGCTTATTAGAAGTCGGATTCCGGCTTCTCGACGTCGGAATCTCGATCATTCCGAAATAGGAGCGAAAATTCCGACACCAACTCCTATTGTCACAAATTCCGACACATGGAACTTCCCATTTCGATTCCGATACAACACACTCCCATTTGTGTACGAGCGTGGAAATGTCCCCTTATCGAACGAGCCTGGGCCACGTGGTTGGCCTGCATTCATTTGAACACGCACTTTCCTATGGCGACTACGACTGTCCTCGCTTCCATGTGCAGCTCTGCAACCGACCGAACGGATTACAAAGATAACAGAAGGACAACGACGACGGCGAGGTCTTAAAACGGCAGCAAAACCGCTAAATCTTCAAGCGAGGACAACTGTCCACAAACTTCCCTGCCATGGAGCTGCACCGCCCGAGAGTTTTCCTCGTCCTGCTCGTACTATTACCCATCGCAGATGCAGCAGACACGTGTGCCTGGCAGGCTCGTCAAACACAACTGCCTATTCGCAAAGTGGACTTTAGAATTGTCCGCAATTCGACGAGACGCCTGGAGTAAAAAATGTCCATCTCATTTGTCACACGCATGACGATCTGGGCTTCATCAAGACTGCCGACCAGTACTACTGGGGATGTAACTCCATCTATTCTTGCGCGCATAGCAGCAACCATTGAGCTCGGAAAAACATCGCCAGAGACGGAGTGCAGTACATTTACAACACGGTGCTCGACGAACTCGAGAAGGACACCACCAGACGGTGAGCCTGCCCCACTCCTTCATTTCTTGATCGATTCATCAGATTCTCTGCGGCCGAGACGGGATTCATCTGGCGGTGGATGATCAATCACGATGCGAACGATCAGAATCGATTCAAGAGACTCGTTCAAAACGGTTGGCCTATTGAGTCAGCAGCCACGGACACCGCCGCTCGAGGATTGTAGGGCAAATTGAGCTCGTCGGCGGCGGATGGGTGCAGCCCGACGAGGCTGCGGCGCACTACACGGCCATCCTCGATCAGCACACTCTGGGATTACGCTACCTAAGCACGTGGTTCGGAGAGTGCGGAAAACCACAAACCGCGTGGCAGATCGATCCGTTCGGTCACAGTCGCGAAGTCGCCAATCTCTACGCTCTCGTATGTGCACGTCTTCCCAACTGCTCCAGTCGCACTTCTCAAATTAGATGGGCTACAAGGCGTTGTACTTTGCCCGCGAGCACTACTTGGAGCTGCAAGCGAGACGCAACAACAAGAGTCTGGACTTTATGTGGCAAAGCAGCGACGACTTGAGTGCGTTACTCTTCCGAGTTCGTTCGGAGGTCTTCACTTCTATGCAGAGAGCTCAATTCTCACGGGCGCCTTCTACAACTCCAACTACGACCCGCCCGTCGGTCTGTGCTGGGACGATCGGGCGTGCAGCGATGAGCCAATCATGGACAATCCACTCTTGGAGGAGTACAATCTCGACGGAATCGTAGGACTTGTCGCCGTTTCATTCACCGAACACGGTCGCACTCTAGCTGGAACTCTTCCAGTACTACGTGAATTTCTTGTCGTCTCACGCCAGCACAAACCACATCATGATGTTGATGGGTGCCGACTTTCAATACACCAACGCAAACAGGTCGGATTGTGTCGCACTGTCGAGTGCGAAAATTTAGCTGGTACACGAATCTCGACAAGCTGATCAAGTACGTCAATGCAAATGCAAGTTCTCTTTTCCCACTTTGAAATACGCCAGTTTACCAGTCCTCATCGTTGGGAATTCGCGTCTTCTACTCGACGCCATCGTGCTACGCTGCTGCCGTCCAAAGCCACCACAACTCGTCCAATCCGATTCCAACAAAAAGGTAGATTGTCGCCGCCAGTGCTGTGAGACTCGAACGTAGCGATGACTTCTTTCCGTTTGCCACTGGCGACCAGTCCTACTGGACGGGCTATTTCACGAGTCGTCCATCGCATAAACTGCTGGTTCGACGTGCCAGTGCGTTCCTCCAGCTCGTCCGCCAACTCTCGACGTTCGCCAATCTCGCCGATCAGTCGTCCGACGACAACTCTGCCATTGGTGAATTGGATCGAGCGGTCGGCTTGACGCAACATCACGACAGTATCACTGGCACGGCCACCGAAGCCGTAACGCAGGATTACCGTCTGCAAGTCGCCAATGGCGTTGCGCACGCCGGCACTGTTAGATTATGGGCCTCTCGACAGAGCACACCGTTCGATTTCAGGCGGTAATCGGACCGGCCGCGAAAGCTCTCGCCGGACTCACTGGGCCGGTCGTCTACTGCGCATTGCTGAACGAAACCAGATGTGCAGCAACCTAGTACTATGGTGGCAATCTTACTAACATCGATGACAAACGCAGCAACCAATCTGCGTTCACCGTGACCGTGTTCAATGCACTCGGCCATTCGACCACTCAAGTTGTTCGATTTCCGTTTTGGGGAAACACGGCCATCGTGAAGAACGCAACAGGCAGTCCCGTCACGGCTCAGGTTCAGCTGAATTGCGAATCGTCAAGGCTAATGAACGGTGTTCAGCTAGTGCGGACCATTACGGGCGCGCAGTGGCCGACGAATGTGGGAGAACCACGAGCGCCGAATGAGCTGGTCTTCAAGGCTACAGTTCCCGCAGCCGGATTCACTTCGTTTTCCGTAGCTACCACTCCAACTTCGCCAAGGCAGTATGCACGTCGATAACTTTACGGAAGTCCTGGACCATGACAGACTTGCACTAGCGGTGGCTCAAGCTCCAAGACACGAAATCACTTCGTCAAAAGATGGGTTCTCGTCGACCTACATTGAGAACGAGAAGCTGAAAGTACAACTCGGCGACGACGGACTTGTGGCAACTGTTATCGACAAATCGACTGGAACGACGTTGGGATTGTAGACATTGTTTTGGAGCGATCGCTTCAGATACAAACTGCGACAGTACGCGGCAACCTATGACGGGGAGTCTGGATTGGACGGCAGTCAGCCGGCTGGTGCGTACATCTTCAGACCGACCTCGACTCCACGAAACGATTTCGCCACGGTTGAAAGCATTCAAGTTGTCACGGTACTCCTCCACCACTGAATTCCATCGCACTGCGTCAATAGGGGCCGCACGTGAACGAGATTCGCCAGCAATTCACTCCTTGGATTTCGCAAAGCGTTCGTCTCGAGGCGGGCGCCGACTTCGTCACGTTTGACTGGACGATCGGACCGATTCCGAGCGCAGACAAACAGTCCAAGGAAGTGGTTCTGCGATATGAAACCGATATCGCTGCGACTGCATTTTACACGGATGCCAATGGCCGACAGACCATGATGAGACGGTTGGGACGATTGTCGTGGTCGCACAAAGTTCAGGCGTCAATACTCGGCATCGTATGCTTGGAACGACACGCAACCGATTGCCGGAAACTACTACCCGGTTACGAGTCGGATTCACATCCAGGATGGACAGACTGCACTGGCCGTTTTGACCGACCGAAGTCAGGGGGCGACTGCGTACAACAATACCATTGAACTGCTGGTTGCCGCGTATCATTTCAACATTCCAAATTCCACTATAGGTTCATCGACGTTGCTTCTATGACGACCACTTTGGTGTCAATGAACCGCTCAACGAGCCTGGACTGGACGGAAAAGGACTGATCGCACGCGGACAGCATCGCGTTCTATTCGGATCTCCGCAGGCACGATCATCGTCATTTTAGACTAAGAGGGAAACTTTGTTTAGAACATTACGTTGCGCGCGCAGCTCTTGGCACAGGAGATTTTCCACGCGCCAGAACTGGGTTTTTCGGGTGCCGCGTCGGGCACGAACCTGGCACAGTTTGCGGGCCTGAAGGCGGATCTCCCGGCCGAGATCCATCTCGCGACACTGCAGATTCTGGATGGCGGCGACATTCTTCTGCGTCTGGAACACGTCGGCGAGTCGGCCTCCCACTTCGGATCCTCCGTTCCTATCACCGTCTCTCTGCAGGCACGTTCTCTCTCGTTTTCTTCAAAACATGCCCCCCCTAGAACCTCTTCTCCTCCTTCACCATCTCTTCCGCCACCGAATTGGCACTGGCCGCCGATCGTCCGTCGCTCTCCCTCGTTGACGACCAACTCGTCCAGAATGCCCACTACGGTGAGTGTTCTGCTCCACTTTGATATAAATCTTGAATTGTAGTCCCTCTCGAGGACGACTCGCTCTCGGTGACTCTCACTCCGCAGCAGATCCGCACCTTCCGACTCGCGATCACTCGCCCTTGATGCAACCTGAATCATCGCCCTCGCAATCAACATACGATAAATTCGGGCATTCAGCGAGAAAATCCAAGCTAAAAGGTTTCTGCAGACAAGAGAGCCTGCGTCGATGTAGTAGTGGTTTGATTTTCAATGTGTTTGTGCCGCAACGAGCTGATAGCCACGCACACACTCCCCTCTCTTTCCCTTTCCCCCGACGCACCGCGTGCGCTGCTAGAGAGGAACCCCCAATCAGGCAGATTTACACGCAAGGGACTAGAGGATAAGGGGGGAGGGCACGCACGCGTTCATCACTTGTCGGTCTTACCGGCTATTGGTTCTCCAAAGAGAAAACCCTTTATTGCCGTACAGGAGTGCGTAGACTCGCAACTCTGCTCTGCCAAGGGAAGACAACGGGACAACGACGGAGCGGATCGGACCTGAGGGTGTGTGCGTGGATCAATAGTCTCGTGTGGGGAGCTTCGCTGCGTACAGTCCATCGGGAAGGGAAGAAGTGTGTGCGTGTGTTCTAGCGTCGCCCACGACAGTTGCTCTGAAATTCATTTATTTGCTTGGAACCCAAGCTGTTGTCAAGGTCTGGTGGCTGGAAGGGGTGTTTATGGGGAGCACTATCGGAGCACATGCGGTCTGCACGCTTTATTGGGACCCGCGAAGAGGAGACTATTTTATGATGCCGGCTGACAGTTCGTGTGGAGACAGCACAATGCTGCAGTTTTGAAGTGGACAACGATCACTCGCATTGCAGTGCAGGATGCGTTCCGTTCATTTGGTGGCAGCAATTGCCGCTATTTTCATCGGCAACGCCCTCGCGGACAAATGCTCTTGGGATGTGAGCATCCTCTTACTGAAACACATTCAGCTTTACTAGAACTGTCCAACGTACGACGAGTCGCCGGGCGTCATCAACGTGCATCTGATCTGCCACTCGCACGACGATCTGGGATGGCTCAAGACCGTCGACGAGTACTACTGGGGATGTAAGTGAGAGAAGGATAAACGATGAGTAAAATAACCCCGTTTAGTGCGAAAGAATATCGTCAAAGCTGGTGTTCAATACATCTATCAGACAATGATCCGGGAACTCGAGGCGGATCCGAATCGGCGGCAAGTCATGGTGCATACATTTATCGTCCACAATTCATTCAGGTTTTCTGCCGCCGAGACAGGATTCATGTGGCGTTGGATGGTGACGCACAACACCACGGAAAGGGCACGATTCCAGAATCTCGTCAAGAATGGTGCGATTATTGTGTGCAACAAAACATGCTTGACATATGCAAAAAGGTCAAATCGAGATTATCGGCGGTGGATGGGTTCAACCGGACGAGGCAGCCTCGCATTATATGGCAGTGTTGGATCAGCACACACTCGGATTGCGATACCAGAGTTCGTGGTTTGGAGAATGCGGAAAGCCCCGAACCGGGTGGCAGATCGATCCGTTCGGGCACAGTCGCGAGATCGCCAACCTTTACGCGCTCGTAACCTCTTCGTGATTGATGGAATGCACCGAGGCTACTGTTAGGTTGGCTACGAATCGTTCTACTTTGCACGCCAGCATTACCTGGAACACGAGCGTCGTCAGCAAGATAAGAGTCTCGAAATGATCTGGCAGGCTAGCGACGATCTGAGTACGAGTTGTACGCTGCTCCTCTTTGTCAACGATCTCTCTAGAAACAAATATCCTGACGGGTGTCTTCTACCAGGCCAACTACAGTCCGCCTCCGGGTCTCTGTTGGGATAGCGACTGCCAAGACGATCCCATCATGGACAGTCAACTTCTCGAGGGCTACAACGTCCCGGAAATTGTACCGCCACATTTATTATTATAGAGAATACGCACCACTTTCCACAGCTCGACAAGTTCGCCACCGCAGCTCATACCTTCGCGGCGAGCTCGCGAAGTCAACACGTCATGATGCTAATGGGAATGGATTTCGAATATATGAATTCCAACAGGTTAGTATTAGTGTTGATTCTCTATCGGAATGGTTTGCAGTTGGTATATCAATATCGACAAGCTGATTAAACACGTCAACGCCAACGTGCGTGAACATTCGTTCGATTCTAGCAATCAATTGCAGTCCACAAACTCGAAACTACGCGCCTTCTACTCCACCCCGGCTTGCTATACGGCAGCTCTGAAACGCCAGGCAGGATCTGCGTTGCCCACAAAGAGGTGGAAATATGCGGGCTGCTCCAAAATTTCATCAGTTTTTAGCGACGACTTCTTCCCATATGCATCTAAACTGCACTCGTACTGGACGGGCTATTTCACGAGTCGTCCATCGCACAAACTGCTAGTTCGACGTGCCAGTGCGTTCCTTCAACTCGCCCGCCAACTCTCGACGTTCGCCAATCTCGCCGATCAGTCGTCCGACGACAATTCGGCTCGCGGACTTCTGGATCGAGCGGTCGGACTGACTCAGCACCACGACAGTATCACCGGAACGGCGAAAGAGCAAGCGACTGAGGACTACAGACTTCAAGTGTCGGCTGCCGTTACTGCCGCTGCCGATGTAAGAACACGTTTCTATTAATAAGTTTAAATGGAAAACAGGCTGTCCTGACAAACGCGACAAAGGCGTTGGGAGGAAGCGCGATCAACGGAAACGTCGTATATTGCAAGCTGCTCAACGAGACGCGTTGTGCTGGAACCCTGTAATTACTTCTGTTCTCTAGTCCGAGATTATAGTACGTTTAGCAACCAGACTTCGTTCACCGTCACGGCGTATAACACGCTCGGACATGCAGTGACAAAGGTGTTCCGAGTTCCGTATTGGGGAAAAACCGCGTTCATCCGAGACGCAAGTGGAAAGGCGATCACCGGACAGGTCACAACAAAATATTATGCATTACAATACGACGAGTTTCAGTTGGTGACGACGCAAACGGGCGCTCAGTGGCCGAATGTTGGAGAGCCACGAGCACCGAGCGAACTCGTTCTAAA
>JACMII010000463.1:0-17135 GCA_014805405.1 Bunonema sp. RGD898
AATCTCGGAGAAGGGACGGCCACGCGCCGAATTCTAGAGAAAGGACGGGACACAGGAGAGAGGGAATTTGACGCAGCTGGGAAAGAAGAAGAAAGGCCCACGCCGAGCACGCACATGGCTTCGCTTCGAAAGGGCTGAAAAGGGAAGAAGTCCCGGGAGAAAAGGCGCACACGCGCGCGCGCGCTCGCGGACTATTGGATTTGCCTCTGGTGCTGCTGGTCGGAAGACGTGGGGCGGACTCGTCAAAGTCAGCTGCTGCCTCGCCCCCTCTGAATCTTCTTCTCCTCTGGCCTTTTTCCCTCGCCCGGTCGTCTGACGTCAATCGGACCTCGGACTTCAGCCCTGAGGATTGCACCGGATGGAAGAGAGGAGGTGGAGGCGAGAAGAAAACACGCGCGGGGGAGGAATGCGCGCAGACGAGTGTGGGAGAATGCTCCGTCTCGAAGGTGCCAGTCACGCGAGGCGAGAGGGCCTGCCTGCCCGGGCTCGTCTTCCAGCCGAATCCGTGGAGCGGAAGGGAATTAGCACAATCCGGAAAGAGAAGAAGAAGAAGAAGACGACGACGGCGACGATGGCAAGAAAAGAGAGACGGGCGGAAGTTTGCGCCGTCAGAGAATGCCAGCCGAGACGTGCGCTACCGCAGAGGAAATTGCAGAGTTCGGAGGAAGGAGGAGGAGAAGGAGGACGGCGTGAAATTGGCGGTCCGAGACGGAGAAAGGAAGCGAGGGAGACCGGGAATTGGTGACGAAAGAGGGCACACGAGAACGACGTAGGGGATGAAGGGCAGAAGAGTCAGATTGCACGATTTTTCGCTAGTACCGACATCTGGTCGCCAGCGAGTGAACACCGACTATAGTTGTCTTCAAGCGAGGAAATGGAGAGATTGGATTGCAGCTCGAATTTTAGCCGTTCGCTTGTGGAGCATGACCCTCCCTCCTTTGGCAATAGCCATCAAACACATAGTGAAACTCGACGGACACACAGGGATGTCGATCGTCCTGGAAATCATCGCCATCCGTTCCGGAGTGACACTGCATTCTCGCGCGCCTAGAGACAAAAGTTGAACCAAGATCAGCGTCGCATGACTCAGGTCCAATCCCGGAAACACCAAGAATCTGTGCGAGACACGCACACGCGCGCGCGAGCACTCACCGCCGCTGCCGACATCATTAGCGACCATTGAGTAGGTGGCGAAGGAGTGGGCGGCGCGATGAGCCCTAGACGACTGGTGCGAGTGGTTCTGGCGGCGTGGGACCGAGAGAGAGCTGCCTCCGCCGCCGCCGCCGCCGCCGCCGCCAGCTGATGATGCTGACGAGGGGTAGTCTGCTGCTGCTGCTGCTGCTGATGATGGTGTTGTCGTCGTCGATGAGAATACTGGTGAAGATGAGGAAAAAGCGGCTGCAGTAGACGACAGCACGCGACGACGACGCCCGAGCAACAACAGCAGCTCTGTACCGCGACGCATAGCAGCAGGAGAAGAAGGAAAAGACATGGATGGTGGCGGTGGTGATGAGTAGAGGCTGAAAAATGGGGGACTCCTGTTGTCTGCAAGAAGGCAAAGAACGTCGTCTTGATTGGTCTAGTGTCATCGTCCGATGCCCTGCCCGTCCCAATGCTGTCGTCGAAAGATTGTCCGTTGACAAGGAGACGGAATGCATACAGCACAAGATGTGAACACGTTGAAAGATCGCTACGTCCAGGCAAACACTGCGGCACACCTGTATGTCGAATCGACGAGTCGAAGGAGGGGGCGGCAGAAGAAGAAGAAGAGGAAGGGCGCAGAGACTTTGTCCGCTGTCGCTAGCCACAAGTGACCGACGTAGAGTTGGGCGGCGACCTGCGAAGAATCAATCGAGCGCGGTGTACCCGGTCGTCTCGACACGCCACCGCGCCCTGCTCCTTATATAGCGTGTAGCGTCTTGGCAGTGGTGGCGTAGTCGCAGACTGTGGGCAGTACCGATCGTCGCTCGCTGCAGAGTGTGTCATCAATAGTGGTGACGATAATGAAGAATGGCGAACAAGCGGCGGCGGCGGCGGCAGCAGCAGCAGCGGCGAAGGCGTTGCCGCGTCTGACACTCGCGCGCGCACCATCGGTGGCACACGATCACAGGAACCGGTAGTAGTGCGTGTGTCGGTCGGTCGGTCGGTGTCGAGGAGTGGCGGCGGCGGCGGCGGCAGTGATGCTGCTCAGACAGGGACGCACTCTTTCTCTTGCGCCGGTTTCTGCAGCAGAGCGAGAGAGAAAGTGTATGTAGCACGGTGCGAGTCAAGGTATAGTCGCGAATACTGAAATGCAGCAGACGACGTCGGGCAGACGAAGTGGGAGGACTGCAAAGGGTAGGTAGGTCGGCAGGTATCAGCCGTACCGAAACCCCCGCTCTGACGACAGCGACACTGCTGCCAGCACGAACTTCTAGTGTTTGAAGGCAAAGTGCACACTTCGTATAGACGCATCTTGCTCCCGTGCCGATGAACAAACGACAGAAATATGTGGTGGTGGATGAGGAGGAAAATGCGACGGACTGGAGAGAAGAGCAGTCTGTGCGTGTGTGTGCATTCAGAATTCTCGTCTTGCTGTGTGTAGTGCGTTCGTACATCGCTACCGGTCACGGCGACGCAGACCGCCGACGAGATGTTCTTGAGGATCGAAAAGATGTCAACGGACGCGAATCCCGTTGCGCGGCATCGGCTGTCTGTTGTCATCTCGGTAGCGTAGGGTTGCGTTGTTTCGGAATCGGAGTTTTTCGTACTCGTCAAATAAGCCGACTATTTGCCATATTTTGGTCGCGAGCGATGCGTTCTCAAGCGCTTGTTCAGATGAAATAGTATCGCAAGAGATTGGACCCTGGATGAGAGTTGAACAAGTTTTCACCACTCCGAAATAACGCAACCCGACGGCGGCGAAGATTTCCGTCGCAAACAGCCTGCAGTCATGTGCAGTTTCCTCCCGCAAACACATTTGCAAAAACAGTCCAATTCGCTCGGGTGTTATCTTCCTTCCTTCCTCCCTCACCGTCTCCACTTTGTCATATCGATGCGTCATCACCGTTATCGTTGTTCCACTTTCCCGCGCGCACGCACATTTCATCATCCTCGTGATCTGCTGGCGAGATGCCAAGAACGCGTGGGTGCGCGCGCGCATACACTCAACCATTTCTGTTGATGTGCAGTCCGTCTCTTTCGCGCGCACGCACGCTTGTTCGACTCGCGTCCACACAGCAGCCTGCATCTGGTGCATCTCGCTCGTGTCTCTCTCTCCGTGCGTGCGTCTTGGTGCCTCCGATGGACGAGAGAGTGCAGCGGGGCGGAGACGCAGACGACGCGACGCTCTCTTGTGCAGAGAGCGCAGACGACGAGGCGCGCGAGAGAGAGTGCGCTTGGCGAGAGAGCGCTCGACGACGCGACGCCAGCACCCGGCAAAATGTGCGATTTTCCCCGGCCGTGGACGAGTGCGCGCCCATTCCCAGATCTCTAATTTGCATAGGGATGCGCGGAAATTGATGCAAATTTGGGGTCGGCTCCTGCGCCCCCACGCCTAGCTGGGGTTCGAGTTTCGTGAATTTTCGCCCGGTTTGAAGTGAGTTTCGGGAGGGGGGAACGGACGGTTCCTCCGTGTGTCGCTTCTTCCCCCCCGTCTCTTTTGGCCGGTGTGCGGGGCTCCGTCGTATCGATCGCCGGGCGGCACTGCAGCAGCCGCGAGCAGCACCGCCGCCGCCGCCACCGCCACCGCCACTAGTCGTTGTCGTCGACCGAGACGCGACGCGACGCACGCACGCGCACAACCTCCGCCTATTCCTCGTCGCCCATTTTCGCGCGTACCCAAATCTCGCCGTATGCAAATCGCCGCACTATGCCTCCGGTCATTTTCCCTAGCCATCACGGCCCCTCGTGCCCTGCGATTGTTGATTTCAGCGTTTTCGATGTTTTCGAGTTCATTCCCCGACTGGAACACAAGTCACATGACCCGGGGTGCTGTGACGGAAATGCGAGTTTGCGCGTTTTGGCCCCCGGCCAAAAACCCCGCCCATCGGATTCGACCTGTCGGTTCAGTCTGTCCACCGATGCGCTCCCCTATCTGCGGCGTGTCCCATTTTCGCGAATCTTCGAAGTTGTTATAATCGATCGATTTCAACCTTACAGCAGCGTATTTCAACTACTGCCATGGCTCGCACCAAGCAGACCGCGCGCAAGTCGACCGGAGGAAAGGCCCCGCGCAAGCAGCTCGCCACGAAGGTGGGATTTTGTCATTTTCGACGAAAAATCGATAATTTTCAACATTTTAGTTGAATTTGTCTATTGTGTAGAACCGCGCGGGGATGGTGTTTGCGCTCGGCGGGCGAGTATCGGAACGCAGATTTCGCGAGTTTTCGATATTTTCGCCGCAGAATTTGGTGCGCGTTCTTTGAGTGGGTAGTGGTGGCGGCGGCGACAGCGTGCATCGGCTCTGTGCGTGTGTGTGCACAGAGCAGCGGCGCTCTGTCTGTGCCCTCCTCGCAGCGCGTGGTCTCTCGCCGCGCACGCGCAGAAAGAAGTAGGCGAGGAGGAGGAGAGTGGCGGGAAAGTGAGGCGGCACTGCTGTGAGTGGGTCTTGCGCGGATCGGTAGCGATGGTCGAGAGGGGAAGCGCTTCACCGTTTCTGGCGGGACGATTCTACCGTAGGATGTGCGAGTGATTTCAGGCCGCCCGCAAGTCGGCCCCGTCGACGGGCGGCGTCAAGAAGCCGCATCGCTATCGCCCCGGAACCGTGGCGCTGCGTGAGATCCGTCGCTACCAGAAGTCTACGGAGCTCCTGATCCGCAAGCTGCCCTTCCAGGTGGGGATTCTGCTCGTTTCATCGACGTCAAGGCCACATTTAGCGTCTCGTCCGTGAGATCGCGCAGGACTTCAAGACGGATCTTCGCTTCCAGTCGGCCGCGATCGGCGCACTTCAGGTGGGAAGGAAGGGACTCGTCCGCTGGAATTGCGAGTGCTTTTAGGAGGCTGCCGAGGCCTACCTGGTCGGTCTCTTCGAGGACACCAACCTTTGCGCGATCCACGCGAAGCGTGTCACCATCATGCCCAAGGACATTCAGCTGGCGCGTCGTATCCGTGGTGAGCGTGCCTAATCGTGGAAGCCGATCTCTCTCCTCATGCTGCACAACACTGCTACTCGACTCGACGACCCACAATACGCACCACCATCACCACCACCACCGCACACAGCTCTTCCCCTTCTTCTCGTTCATTTTTGTCGACAGACACCGACCGCTCTCACACACCAAGTGTCTCCGGCGCTATGAACACACATGCAGCGAGTGGCGTTAGTATTTATGCAACGACTACTCACATGAACACATTTGTTCTAGAGTTTGTTTGTGGTCCGATTCCTGATTGCGTGTGTTCGCATGCCATCCCGCTGTTGGTGCTGGCTGTTGCTTCCTCGGATTGTGGAGTTTTCCTCGAACGAGGAGTTGTCATGGCATGCGACTCATCCGCCTGCTGCGCTTCGGCTCAGAATCGAAACAGATCTTTCGGTCATCGGACGACGTCAATCAATCGTGCTCGTCAAGAGACGATCTCTTTCCTGCCTTCTTCTTTCTGAATTTTCTTCGTCCTTCCACGTCGGATAAGCTCAATAGCGGTGAAAGAGATGGAACGTACACTACCGCTGATCGACAAGTTTGTATAGGAATCTTGGTCATGGCCCGGCCGGGTTGACGTCAGTTGACAATACCAACCAGCCGGCTAGTCTGATTGATTGATTTTTTGTTCCTCCTTCTTGCCTCTTATTTATGTATCAATTATTAGCGTTGCTATTCGTGCTAGATCAAATGGGGTGCAAGACAAGGCGAGGGGTAAAAACCAACCAATCAAACGACGATATCGCAAATACTGCACTCTAGCTATTAGACGGCACATATCTTCTTTCGGGAGGCCTGATCAGTGTCGCGTTCATCAACAAGCGTACGCGCCGCTCGGTCGGTAATAGATATTCCATGATTATTCAGATGCGAGCCGCGAACGCCTAAAAGACAATGCGAGGAAATCGAGGATCGTCTTCGAAACGACTTCCTGAAGCCTCCGTCTCGTACATACACGCCTCATTGCCGAGTTGATGGTGAGCATAGATTTTAACTACGCACTCCGTATAGTCTCTCTCTTGGTGAGTTCGGCAAGTGCAGCACACGCTATTCTCGTTCCATTGTGAGAAGTGCGCGGCTGCAGAAAACATCCGGTCGCCACGGGAGGGGGAGCAATCCTTTCTCGCGCGAAGATTGCCAGGTTCGGCCTCCGGGCTCTCACCTCTTTCGCATCCGGAAACGTTTATGGCGCCTCGGCGGCCCGTCTGAAGAGCCCATTCTCGACCGACCGCAAAAGGTCTGCCGTCCTGTGCTTCTCTGCGGCGACGACGCACGCAGCAGTGTCTTCTCTTCGTCTCGCTATACATCGTCTTCCTCTTCTGGAAATGCCGTTTCCTCTGCGACCACACCACGAGCTGCGCGGCTCCCAGTGCCCATTCCTGTCACTTGGCAGCGGCAGCATCATGGCGCACGCGGGCGGGCCGGTGGGAGGACGCGCGAAAATCGACGACGTCCTGAATGTGAATGTGGGAGGAAAGAAGTACACGGTTCGTGTCTTCTCTTCTTCGTTCAAGATGACGATGATGATGATGATGATGAGTCGTTGACAGGTTCGACGAGCCGATCTCCTCGCAGATCCGAGGTCCAAGTTGGCCGAGTGGTTCAAGCCGGGCGCCATCAAGCAGTCGGTCGTCGACAAGGTGGCGTTCGCGATTTCTTTGAGCTTCCCCATCCATCATCATCATCATGACTGTATGCAGGCCGGCAACGTCTACCTGGACCGCGACCCAAAGTGCTTTCGCCACATTCTGGCCTATCTGCGACTGAAGAAGGAGAAATTCGTGCCCGCCCTGGCATTGCCCTCGAAGCCGGACGAGCTAAGCAAGTTTGTGACGCCCGCTTTTCAAACAGACAAGTACGCAGACTCGTGGGAGAATGCGAGGCCCTGAACCTGGTTGAGCTAAGAGACCTGGCGCTGGAAGTGCTCCAGAAGTGATTTCCCTCACGACGCTCATCGTACAAATCTGAATTTAGGTATTTGCGAACGGAAGAACAGCACTACGTGACTAGCTACGTGCAAGTGGTTCACCGCGACTACGAGGCGTACCAGTTTGAGAAGGAACAGGCGGGAAAGGTGAGTTGGGGGGAGGCACGCTCGTCCGCAAACGGGGTTATTTCAGCCACGCCAAAAGAAGGACACCGACGAGGGGTTCCAGCCCGGCTCCGCGTACGACGAATGGGACAACATGTAGCATGCGCGACTCATCTCCGTCACAATATTCACATTAGATCGCCCTCATTGCGTCGACGTAAATGTGCAAGATCCCATTCAGGCGTACGTGCGTTTGTGCAACACTGTCCGGAGTTCGTCGTTCTTGTTGTGCAGCTCGTCGCTATAGCACTCTCGGCAATAGGGATGGTCGTTCTGGAAATTCGAACTAAAAAGAGTCAAGCTTCGTGCGCACCAGTACGGCGAAACCGTCATCCACCGAGCCGGCGCATCGGAAGCATCGAAAGCAATTGGCGTGATAGGTGAATTCGTGCTCGAAAACGAGGCATTTGCCATCAATCGGCTGAATGTGTTTGTCTATTTGTTAGATCACCGGGCCGAACCTCTCGGCAATGTCGACATCGCTTGGTGAACAGTTCCAGGTAGCAAGAATGGCAGTATGGCTTTCCGTCCTGGAGACCATACCGTGCTCTACATCGAAACAGCAAACCCGTTCACTGAAGCGCTGCGGAACCACGCCGTCACAACCTGCGCACCGAAAACAGTTGTCATGATAGGAGGATCCGCGGAAGACAACCGACGAACTGCCTATCGGCTGCAAACTGCGTGGATCCTCAGCATCCGAAGCACAATATACCTCGTGGCATGTGCTGCATCGCTTGGAGAACTGTTGTTCATAGCAGGTGACGCAGTAAATGTTGTTTTCCTTGAAATTGAAATGGCTACTTTGAAAGTTGTGCGTTGAGTATACCTTTTCGAAGAACTCGTCGTCGATCCGCTTCGAGCAGCTGGCACATTTCACACAGTCCTCGTGATAGTGTCTTCCCCGAAAGGAGACATCTGCCTCTCCAATTCCAATCTGTCGTTGACAGCTGACACAGAGGTGCGCAAACTTCTCTCGGTAACAGACCGAACAACAGTCGCCAGATCCAAGAGTGATGTAGCTGAAACGATGGTTCAGTTTCGATCTGAATGGAAGTTCTTACTCATCGCGCGCAAGATCACGGTCGCAGCTGAAACAGAGGTGGTGTTGACTCATGGTCGTCACTTTTCTGACTGCCAGCAGAGAGCACGAGGGCAGGTGAATGTGAATGAGCAAAGATACGTCTCGAGATTAGTGCCACCCATCGGCCTTCTTATCGCATGGAGGAGACGTCTAACTAGCTCTTCTTCTCGTTGCCTTTCTCCCATAATAAGACGACGACGGTGGAAAACGAGGAAAGGTGAAGAAGAGGCAGTAAAAATTGCCCCCATTCCAACTTTACAGCGATGGCTTGTAAACAAAAACATCGTGCCGCATACACAGCTTGTGTCGAACTTACCAGACTCTCTCGGCTGCTTAGTGACTAAACCTAGGATTCTTCTGCTCTCCCGCAGGTCTTGCGCGTGCTTGACGCCACTCGATCACTCTCTCTCTTTGCCAACTACGTGCAGACGACGTCACGGTTGTACGAACCTCGGTCAAGTGTCGCCTGATACGAAAGCACTTCCAACTAAACTGTGCGCTCTCTGAGGAGCAGCGCAGTAACTGAATATTGTCGGTTGAGAGCAGAGCAATTCCAACTGGAACCCAAGGTCATGCATTGCTGGTATCAGTATCAATCGTTTCGCGTTAGAATGTCATAGGTGCAATTATCATCATCATAGGGAGTGGAGAAGAGAATGTGTGTGGTTACCGCTGTCCATGACAACACTATTACAAAGATAAGAGAGGGCGGGAGCAAATAAAAGTTCGACGCGCCGTTTGCTTCAGTCTCCTCCCAAGAGGGCGAGGGAGCGGCGGAGCGCATGTTGTGATGACCACCACCAGTCGGACAAACAGCCCATTGAGCATGTCGACGACGGCAAATGGAAAGACGGATCTTGCGAAACTGGTCTGCATCGACGACTTCGAGGCGCAAGCCGAAAAGGTGCTGTCCAAAATGGTCTGGAACTTTGCCGCGGGCGGATCGGATCGAGAGCTTGCGCTTCGGCGAAACCTCGACGCCTACAAAGAGTAATGAAACGTTTCAACCGAATAAACAACATAAGACGGACAGATTGATATTGCGACCGCGACGATTGATTGACGTCTCCAAAATTGATCTACGGACCAACTTTCTCGGCGAATCGACGACTTCGCCAATCGCTATTGCGCCAGTCAGCCTGCAAAAGTGGAGAGACGTTTCTATTCAAATGCAAACGTCGTGCGAAGGCTGCTGGCACCGGATGGGGAGCTGGCTACTCGACGAGCGGCGGAGAACACGGGCAGTTTGATGGCGCTTTCGACGTCAGCGACATCCAGTCTGGAGGAGGTGGCGAAAGGCCACAATCGATCGCCCCTCTGGTTTCAGGTACAATAGAGGGTGGTGCGCTCTACGCCGAATCCATAACTCTTCATAGCTCTACGTCTTCCGCAATCGTTTAATGACGACCAAACTCATTCGAAGAGCGGAAAATGCCGGCTACAAGGTGAAGATTCTGGCGACTAAAATAGCCTGCATATTTAGGCGATCGTTGTTGTGGTCGACAGCCCCGTGCTTGGGCGTCGATTGGCCAACGAACGAGATGGATTTACGCTGCCAGCTCATCTCGAGTTTGTCGAATTCAAGCGCACAGCATTGCGAGTGCTATACACTTTAGGCTTAAAAACCTAATCGAGGAAGATGGAACCAAGCATGCTCATTTCGAGCGTACGACCACGGACGGGCAATCGGCGCTGGCCAAGTTCGCGAGCGAAAACCTGTCCGCCGACCTTACATGGCTCGATCTGGAGTGGCTCGTTCGGTCTTCCGACTCAAAGGACGTTTTGGAAAACCTACTTTAGAGAGACGCCCCTACCGGTCATCATCAAAGGCGTTCTGCGAGCGGACGACACTGAGCGATCGATAAATTGTGGCGTGAAAGGGATTATTGTGTCGAACCACGGTGGTCGTCAGTTGGATTCCGCACCAGCAACGGTTCTAATCGATTTCCATTAAGAGCAACATTGAGAGCAGATCTGGGCGCTGCCGGAAGTCGTGCAAGCGGCGAAGGGACGAGTGCCGGTCTGGATCGACGGCGGAATCCGATCGGGCGAAGACGTTTTCAAGGTTTTCGTAATTGTGATTTGAGTTATTCCATGACACAACTTGAGGCATTGGCACTTGGTGCGGACGGCTGCTTCGTTGGACGTCCCATGCTCTGGGGTCTGGCGTGCGGAGTAAGTATCCAGCATTGAAATGCGCCAACTTCGATTCTAGGGAGAGGATGGCGTGGAAAAGGTGCTTCGAATTCTGCATGACGAACTTCGCAGAACCATGCAGCTCACAGGTGCCTTGACTAGTGCTTATTCGCGCAAAGTCAGTAAACTGTAGGTTGCCGAACCATCCAGGAAATTCGTACGATCGCATCTCACGAGAAGCTGGTCGTACTTCAGTCATGGTTTGAAAAACACAAACTGTAAACGGAGGAAAACCACGCGGATACACTCACTTCCGATAGAAACACAGTTTTTGAAAATGTCTTCCGCAACTCAAACAGCACATTATCAAGAAGAAATCGGCGGCCATAAATCATTTAATTGAGAACTTGCGGTTGGTGCCAAGACAAAGAAGTGGCTAAGACGCCGCCAATTGGCGAAGATCGAAATGCGACGTTGTGCCACATTAATAAATGCAAATTGTAGTACGGCAAGCAATATAATAACTTTGGAAAGTCTCCGCGCCGTGTAGATGTGCACAAGAGAGGAGACGCTTTGAAACGCTGGAAACACCGCTCACTGTTCAGCCCTCGTCTAGGATGGTCGCTAAAGAGTGCATTCTCCTCCTCTTCCACACACCATGGCCGTGCAGCTCGTGTGGCATCGCCGCCGTCGTGTTGGCTGGGTGTCTAGCGCGTTTGAATGCGGCGCCGTCGTCGTCGTTTTTCACCCTGGGAGACGGGCGGGCGGGCGGGCGGGCGAGGGGAGGGGCAGATCCGTCGTCCGGATGGGGTCACGGTTGTCTCTCGGCTTTTCGCTCTCCGCTCCTTGCTCCAACCGACCAGGTCAGGTCGGCTGGAGTGTGCGTTCTTTTTTCTCTCTCTCTCTCTCTCATTCCTGTCGCTCGTTTTCGTCGTTGTCGTCTGCCGTGTCTCGTGCGTGTGCGTGTGTGTCGTGTTGGTGCTGAGGGGGAGCGCCCCCTCCCGTCGATCGATGCTGCTCTCGTTGGAGGGGGAGGGGGGAGACGAGCGGACCGGACGGCAGCAGCAGCAGCAGCAGCCCTGGCATGCACACGCACACATGTGCTGTGCCACGTTTAGAGAAAGAGGGTGCGAAAGGGAGACGAGTAGAAGATGAGTGAGTGTGTGTGTGTGCCCTCTCGCATGCATGTTGTGTCTTTGGGAAGGAGTGCGAGCGATAGACGTGCTTGACTGGACGATCGATTCGAGCAGTCCTTTCCACCTCGTGCGGAACTGGTCGAGTGAGGTAAGGGGGGGGGGCGAAGTGTTGTTGAGCAGAGACACCGCCCGAAATAGCCTCGCCCGATGAGTGTGCGCGTGTGTATGTGCACTTACTTTGCCGTGAATGGTGGTGTCGAGACGACAACAGCAGCGCGCATGAATGGAAGGAACGGTCGGAGAAGACTCGTGGCGCGCCTGATAACATATGCAGTGTGCACGCGCGTGTGTGTGTGTGTTGAGGGAGAAAAATGGGGAGGCAGGAGTGAGGCGCTAAAATCCTCTACTCCGACGTGAGTCAGCCCCGCCTCGCTCTCCACCTTCCTCCCGTTCCACCGTTCTTTCGCACAACGTCGTTTTCTGCACGTACCGTGCCATTCTTCCGTGTGCAGCGCTCGGGTTTAGGATCAGGATTTGTCGAGGGCGGTACTCTTGCGTGCAAGATTGCCAGATTCCCATATGTAGACTTGCATTTGTCTCTTGCGTTTCCCTTTCACTGACGGATCGGAAATGGATCGATGGATCGATTCAACACCCATTCTGCGTCATCATTCTCTCTCTCTCTCTCTACATACGCTGCCAGTTTCGTCGTCCTTCGCAAATGGGGCGTGTCGCAGTGTGGTGTTGCGTTCCCATCGCGTGCGACAGAGATTACCCGTCCGCTACGCTCGGCAACGCTATTTGTCCTCATCCGCGACGTCAACTTGACTCACACGACGAATGCGACGGAATCCGTTTGCCGTAGCTGCGGCTGTGTTTGTGTGTGTTTGTGAGTGAGTGGGTGAGTGAGTGAGCATGCAATCGGACACCTCGCTCCGGCAAGCAGAGGTGAACATTTCGAAAGCTAGGAGAAGGGAGCGGGGAGGGGGGAAAGAATGGCAGCGGCGCCAGCAGTCTTCTCTCTCTTTGATTGACCGACCCCCTCCCCCTCCTCGTCTGTGTCGCCGTCGTTGTGCACAAGGTCACACACACAGACACACGCGGAGCTCCAACTCGTCTCTTTCTCTCTCTCTCTCTCAGACTGGGTGTTTTTCCCGCTCTCTCTCCCTCTCCCTCCCTCCGTGTTCTGCAGCAGCAGCAGCAGCAACGGCAGCCACAAACCAAGAAGTGGGAGTTTTTCGTTGCTGCCACCGTCGAGCCCAGCCCAGTCACACCTTGCTGGTCGCTACCCCGTCGTGTCCTTGTCTCTCTCTTCTCGTCTCTCCGTCACCTAATGTGATAATGGCAGCAGGAAGACAGCGGCGCCGCTTCGCTTATTCGCCTTTCCCCTTGCTGGCAGAAGCAGGAGGGGAGCCGCCAAGCCAATTTCCATGATCAAAGCGGCAGCACGTCTAATAACATTATGGAAGCGATGGGTGTGGGGGAGGGGGGAGGCGCAACCGGAATCGTGTCGTATGTGGAGGAGGATGACGACGAATCAATTGATTCGAACGGGTCGCGTCGGTGTGCAATTGTGACAGCACGCGATCATATCAACCATCCTTGTCGTGTCGAGGTGTGATGTCACCAAAATCACAATCGTCGCCTTGTGTGCAATTCAACCCTGACTTCTCCCTCTCTCTCAAAGGAAGACGGCCGTTTCCCTCGTCCTGTGGGAAAGATTCCCAGACGCATCCGATCGAATTGCTAAGCCCCCACCCTGCCGCCGCCGACTTTCTTCTGTCCGTTGCATCACCGCCAGCATGCTCACATGATTCAGCACAGCAGCGATGGCAAAATATCTTGCAGCAGCCAGCGGTCGCTCGTTGAGTTTGTCTTGCGCCACAAATCCGCGTGCTTCTGCAGCTGTCCTATTTGCTCTGTCCGTGCTTCTCCGCCTCCTCTTTCTCCTCATGCTCGGCGGCCATGTTCCGCTCTCTCCGCCGAACTGCGAGGGAAATGAGTCAACAGCAGACGGGAGGAAACTCGTGCTCTACTCCCGGCTCTAAAACTCACCCTCTCGCATCCTCCCCCGCTTATCAGTTGCCCACGCAAGCGAGTCTCCAGAGTCGACCCCGTTGTTCCGGAAGCAGGAGAAAAAAGTCATTTAGAGCGAAAGAATAAGCCGCCCCAGAGGAAGATGCGCTCGCATCGCGCCGTCCGGCGCACGCACACCCGCCACGGGCCGACCGTCAACGCGACGCGAAAGCGTGGAAACGCGCGAAAGCACAGACAGGAACGGGAGCGAAAGATGTATCGACTGTTTGAGAAGTCGAAAACAACGGCAAGAATTCAGAGCCGCCGAGGTGGTTCGCGTTCTTCACGGAAGCACCGCGCAGCCCAAGATCCAACTCGCGCGCGTCTACTTCGTCGAGGAATTTGCGGGAAAGAAGGTGGTCGTGGTGCCCTCTCACCGATGAGGGAACGAGCGCATTTCAGTTGACCGAGGCGGAGCGCGCCGCACGCGAACAGCGCCTTGCCGAGAAACGACGAAAGCGCGACGAGGAGACCGCGAAGGCGTCGACGAGTGCTCAGGCCGAGAAGGACGCCAAGTTGAAGGAGGTGCAGCCAAGTGTCAACAGATTGCAAATTCTTGCCATTCCCTGTCGTAATCGAATCAGTGCGAGTGTTGACATTTGCGCCGTAGGTTTTCACAGTGTTTCGAAACGCTCGAGTGCTGTCGAATTTGCTGCAAATCTACGACGCACGTTATGGTTTTACAGCGCCATTGCGAGGAAGGAGAGAAGAAGAAGAAGAAGACGACGAAAGAGGCAAAGGGAGAGATGGGGGAACACGACACACCGACAACAGACCGTAAAGACGCAGAGGGAGAGGGAGAGAGAGACGTGTCCTTGTGTCGTAAATTGTTGATTCCACCATAACAGTGGGCGGAAAAACCAGTTATATTCAGAAGGAAGCCCGTCGTCATGCCGCTGCGGCGAAACGAGCCGAGGAAGAGGCCGCGAAGCTTGAACGAATCGCGGCGCATACCGCCCAGCAAAAGGAGGTAAATTACGGACTGGAGGCGGATGAAAAACAACAATAGGATGCCGAACGACGTCGTCAACAGGAACAGGAGGAAAAGGAGACGAAGAAGCGTGAATTGGCCGAGGCAGAGGCACGACGCAAGCGCGAGAAGGACGCCGCTCAAGAGGAGTCGAAACGAAAAGTGGGGAAGGCACTCTCATTTGCATGGAAATGAACCGAAAAGCATTCGCAGAAGGAGGAGGAGCGACGGCTGAAGGAGGAAAAGAAGAAGCAGGACGAGGAGCAGGCCAAGGTATTTTCAACAACTACGACTCGATTTTATATGCTGAAAAACAGGCACGAAAGGCTGCGGAGCTAGAAGAGGCGAAGCGAAAGGCCGAGGAGGAGAAGGCGAGACTGGCAAAGGAGGCCGAAGAAAAGGTTGGACAGGCAACAACACAGACGAGGGGAGACTGTTTAGGAGCGGAAGAAGGTCGAGGAGGCGGCCCGTAAGAAGGCGGAAGAGGAGGAAAAGGTAATCGTCAGGTTATGACGGCCATTATGAATACTCTGAATTGGCAGGCTCGCAAGAAGGTCGAGGAGGAGGAGAGGAAGAAGGCAGAAGCCGAGGAGAAGGTATTTTATTAGGCTATGCATGGGCAACATGTAATATTAGGCTCGCAAGAAGGCCGAGGAGGAGGAGAGAAAGAAGGCGGAAGCTGAAGAGAAGGTAATTATGACCTGTAGTTCTGTTCCAAACCCGGAACTAGGCGCGCAAGAAGGCCGAAGAGGCTGCTCGTAAGAAGGCGGAAGAGGAGGAGAAGGTAATTTTGCAACCTTGAAACGAAGAAATCATGCCAAAAATAGGCACGGAAGAAGGCCGAGGAGAAGGAGGCGCGCAAGAAGATCGAGGCTGAAGAGCAGGTGATGGAGGTAATTTGACCGTTTAACTCAAGGCTTCAGGCTCGCAAGAAGGCGGAGAACGAGAAACAACAGGCCGAGGCGGCTCGTAAGCAGGCTGAAGAGGATGCTCGCAAGCAAGCTGAAGAGGAGGCTCGCAAACAAGCCGAAGCAGCCGCCGCCGCCGCCGAAAAGGTGAAGCATCTGCTGTTTGCTTGCAATGGAACATTAACGTCGATCTAGGCCCGCGCTGTCGAGGAGGACGCGTCGCTGGTCATCATCCCGCAGAACGAGTCCTCGAACAACAAGTCGAAGAAGGGCGGCAAGAAGCAGGGCCCGAAGAGCACGGAGCACGCGCTGAACGTGAACACCGAGTCGTCGGTATAGGACCCTGGCTTCTTGCTTTGAAATGTAGGAAAGCGATGATGCAGACCCAGATCACACCGCCCGTCTCGAGCGGCGAACCGACGCCCGAGCCGACGGTCGTGCTGCAGCCCGTGCAGGTGCCGGAGGTGTCGTCCAGCAACGGTGCGTTCCGTGTCCGGTCATGCGCGAACGACGTGCAAACGACTTTTCGGATTCCAATCTAGTTTTCACTGCTCCTTTTCATGAATCCCCTGTCTTCACTTTCTTGGAAAACGACAGAATCACGATGACACTCGGGGGCATGTTATGTTGGGACGAGTGACAACGATGCAGGTCTGCATCGCGAGCAACATCACGTGATGACCGAGCTGAACGGCGAGACGGCCGAGGCGTTGGCCGCCTCGCCGACCCAGTTCCAGCAGCGGATCGAGCAGCTCGCGCAGAGCGTGCTGGGCGCCAAGGCCTACGATCCCACGTTGAGCATCAAGATCGATGCGCAGCTCAAGAAGCTGGCGTCGGCCGAGAAGCCCGTCGTTCTGCTCGACGAGAAGATCCTCAAGTTGCCCACCCTGCCGCCGATGGTCGAGCCGGTCGCGCGACGAGCGGCGCCTCGCGAGCGTGTCTGTCGCCTGCTGCCGCGCGACATCCAGTACTGCTCGGACTTGATCGAGGCGCACGGAAACGACTTCAAGGTTGGTTTTTGCCCCTCTCTATGTGTCTGGCCATCGTTCACGTCGATCTGTCGAGAGAGAGAGAAACTTGTGAACGAACGATCGCAGGCCATGGTCACCGATGCGCGCAACGTCTACGGCGATGACGAACGATCGCTGACGCGCAAGATTCGCGTCTTCCGAGAGTCGCCCCATTTCGCGGTACCACTCTCGGTTCGTAGGCCACCTCAACGAGATCACTCTGAAGGTGTACGAGCGAGCCAAGCGCGAAGGCACCACCGTTGCTGCAATCCTCGCGACGGGTGTCGATCGCTAACGACGAACGCGATTGGCGCCGCTTCCCTCCTCCCACACCGTTGCTCACCAGCAAACGACGATGACGACGACGACATATTTTCGAAAGCTACGTTTCGCACATACATACAAATGCTGCCCCGTGCGTTTCTCCAAAATCGCCGGTCCAACTTAGTGGCTACTTGTAGTGGTGGGTGAAATACCCCCAAGTCGCCAATTCGGTCAGTGCTACGAGCGAGTGCGCGTTTGGCCTTTTGTTTGTTCCGCGGCGCTACTTTCGCACGATATCTCACACAGACATGCACGATCGAGCCGGACAGAAGCAAGCAG
>JACMII010000464.1:0-17124 GCA_014805405.1 Bunonema sp. RGD898
CGGGTTCGGCGAAGGTTCGTGGTGGCGTAACGTCGATATGTTCGCGAATCGATTCGGGACTCGGTAATCCGCTGCCTTTTTCTTGTCGCTGTTTCGATCACACACACACAACACGAATAGATGGTCCTGGGAGGGTCCGCAACGTCTACGGAACGTCTACTTTACGTTTTTGCTCGAAGCACGAGCCCTGCTCAAGGCGGCGCCATACCTTGCTCGAGAGTTGTTCTTCACTGGAAACGAGGCCGAGGATGAGGAGACTCGGAGTGACGTGGAAGAGTTGCTGAATGCCCTGAGGGAGTACGCGAACCACTTTGACGAGCATGACATGTTCACGGTCAGGAGGCTGATCGATGAAACGTATACAAGAATTTAGGGCTCTGAGGCTCGAGCTCGTTCGCTTCGTGAGGAATTCCGACAACACTTCTGGAACGTGTCGCGCATCATGGACTGCGTTGGATGCGACAAGTGCCGACTCTGGGGAAAGGTGCGTAAAGCGAATCGAGAGGCCAATTTTGCCCCCGAGTAGCGGTGTCGTCTCTAACGTATTTCATATGAGCACTAAGGCTCGACAATGCTCGTAAGATGTTTATCAACGTCTAGGTGCAAACTCACGGTATGGGCACGGCGCTGAAGATCCTCTTCGCGGACCTGCCCTACTCGCACCACCACCAGCAGCAGCTTGAATCGGCGGACGCACGTCGACCCCTCTTCCAGCTCACCAGGTGATAGTCACGATTTGCCGCTGACACGCGAGACCCACTCGCGTTTGCAGAGCCGAGGTTGTGGCCCTGTTCCAGTCGTTCGGTCGCTATTCGTCCAGCATTCGCGAGGTGGCCGAATTCAGGAGCGAGATGGCAGCCGTCTAATAAAAGCGGACGGACGTAGGCCCACTACATGTGTACACTCACGCGCAGACATAGGCACAAGAACCGGTCTGGTCATTCATTACTTTCGGTTGTTGCGACTGAGGCTATGTGAAGGGAAACGATCCGAAGACCTGGCAAGGGCACGGCATTTTGGGGCATTACAATTAGGCTGTGATTACGCTCACTCAAAAATCCATATGGACAAAGTCCCATGTTTTCGTAGCATGCTCCACAGACTATATGCCCCTGTGTCAATGGGGGCATCATCCTCTCGTCATCGTCCCGTAATAATCAGCGATGACTGTAAGAACGTCTACCTATCAAGACTACAAGTGCAGACAGGCGGACAGCACAAAACGCACGTACGCGCATACACATCTCCACAACCAGACGGGTCGAGCAGAAAGAAGAACACACTGCAAGGGTTCCCTCCGTTTTCCAGCCACGACTTGAAGACATTTTCTTCCAGCCGCGTCGCCATAGCGAGGAGACAGTAGCACATCCTCACTTTATCGTTTTTTCTCATCTGGAGTGTGCGAAATGAACAGGCGACTTGTTTAAATGTGTGCAGTCGAACGGGCTCTGTCCATAGAGCGAGCGAGCAAGCATGTTCTCGGGGCAGGGGAGGGATTTTTCTAGAAAAAAAATCAAGCACAAATACTTGGCGCACTGTTGAATTCCGAATGTTGGGGCGCGTCCTCTTCTGGATTGTCTGTTCTCTGCGTCGTCCTGGCTGTGCTTCTGTGGGCTTTTGTTCTCTTTCTTGGAATACGGGTCGTCAAGTGACAAGCAGCAAAGGGGTGGTGATGCGGAAACGGAGTCAAACATAGAAGGTCCTCTTCTGTAGCGCTGTCGATGGCAAGATGGGAGCGGGCAACATCTGTCTTCTTTCTCTCATTTCTAGCATCCTTACACACGATTGCACTCTCACTCTCTCTCGTCCTCTGCTCGTGGTCTCCACTAGGCTCAGGTACTGTCCCTTTCTCTTCAGCGGCTTCTCTCCACAACTGTCTGTCTGCGCTTCCGCTCTCGCATAACTCTCTCAAGAACCACACGGCGGCTACTGCTGCTGCTGTTGTCGTTCACAAACTCACGCACGCTTCTCTGGCCTCCTTCCCACTTGCTCTTCCCCTCTCCTTCTCTACTTGTCGAGCGCCCGACGACGAATGTGCTCGAGCACGGGCTCTGGCAGCGTGTGCGTCTTGGTGGGCGACTGCAGGGTCTCGCGCTGGTTCGCGAACACGTTCAGCTGCTCCTTGTAGTGATGAATGATGTCCTGGTCGGCGGGGCAGCTCTCGATGAAGGCCGCGGTCCTGCAACGAGCGAGCATTTTGCACGAGTGCATCTTGAACCAAGATCTATCACTCTTTCCTACGCCCATCGCGTTCTCTACTGTTTGGCACGACCGTTTTTGGGTTTCAAATCTACGTCAGCTCGTCTGCCTCTATGGAGAACGTGAAATGACGTTCTTGGCGGCGGCGAACGTACCGGTACGCGGTGAGCACGTAGCTCCAGAGATGAATCAACTGATGCGGCAGGTCGAAGTCGAGCAGGCGCTGACCGACAATGCGCATGTGGTGGATGCGCGGCATCAGCTCGCAGTCGTACTCGGTCATCGCGTTGCCGCACAGGTAGCGGGTGCCGCGCTGCGCCAGCAACTTAAATCGCACAGGTTCTCAGGAACTCTCCATAGTTCCCACCTCGTCGATGCCGGCCAGCTGTTCGTTGACGCGATTGCGATGCAGCTCGACCTGGGCGGAAAGCGCCGCGTTGCCGCGCTGCTTGTCCGCATCGACCTTGGCGCGCAGGAACAGTTTGAAGTTCTGCAACAGCAGCAATGAGACCCTCCCCCTCCTCTGATCGTCAAACGAAAAACAAGGAGAGCGAACCAACCCGGTAGAGACTCTCGATGCGCTTCTCCGTGGGTGGGTCCTTCTCGAAGAGCGGCACCTGATACTCTTTCGCCAGGTGAAAGATGCGACCCTCGATGTCACGGTTGTCCGTGTACTGTGCGTCGCGCGCCTCCTAACGATGTTTTGTGTTACACTTCCCCCACCAAGCCGCCTTTCAAATCACCTCAATCATGATGGGCGGCTGTGCGCCGAGGAACGACTTCTTGAAGGCTTCCGAGTTCACGTTCACCGTCTTCACCTGCATTGCCATCGAGATTTCATGAAATTCGCAGTTCCGTCGCGCTCACCTCCACTCGCACGAGTCCGATCTCGTAGAGCGCGTAGAGCTCCATCCAGAACTCTTGGCAAAAGAGGCAAGCGCCGATGCGCCGCGAATCGATGCCCGAGGCCTGTGGTCGTTTCCCTCATGATCTCTGGTTGCCGCCCAAATCACCTTGACGTAGAGCTCGAGGAGCGGCTTCTGCGCCGGCACCGAGACGACGCCGGAAGAGGCGCCTCCTCCGCCTCCGTTCACCTGGTAGTCGTCGGCCATGCTGCCGTCTCGCTGGATCCTCGTTCTTCTCGGTCTCCTCCTGTCGTTCGAGCGAGCGTACGCGCAGATCCTCTGCTCTGCAACGATGGCGGTCGTCATACGTTCGTCATTCGATCGAGTCAGAGCGGGAGATTCGTGAAGGGGCTCACGGATCTCAGTATTGCGCGCGTCAGGCGATAGATGAGGACAACGAAATGAAAAGTGGAGAGCATTGTCACCCTTTCTGTGACAGAATTCACATCAGCGGTTGCAGAAACAAAGAATAGGCGGAGCGAGAAAAGGGAAACGCACGGTCAAGGGGTGTGCAAAAATGCAAAAAGCCCGGGTATTACGCTGTGAGTAAAAAAATACGGGGGAGAGAGAAAGAAAAGCCAATGGCCCTGCCATCTCTCGCTCCCTCTCCTCTTCGAGAACTGGTTAGAGGGGATTTTTTCTCTCGTCCTCAGCCTGCAGTGTTTACGCAACAAAAGCGCGCGCACGCACGCCAGCTAGCTCTCTCACTGCCGCTTTCCGCTCTGTGCGTCATGCTGATGATAGTGGCGCGTGCTTGGTGAGCGAATGAATGCGCGCGCACGCACACACACACTAGTTGACGGTCTGCTCCCCGCTCTCTATGCGGACGGTCGGTCGATCGTCTCAATCGATCAATCGCGCGCTCGTCTCACTCTCACGCTCTCAGCCGTCGCCCTCTCTCGCCTCCGCTCCTCTTCCTCTCAGGGACGGTCGAGCGGAGCGCGAGGAAGACATTCCCACGCGCGCGCATTCCCGCTCCTCGACGACCGTCATATGATGCTCGCGCCTCGTCGCCTCAATGGAGGTGGCGCGCGGGGAACAATTGAGACGAGGTAAGGGGGGATAGAGCGCGATCCGGTCGTATGTGCGCGCGCGCACACGCCGCACGCATGCACGCGCGATACGACCGCCGTCATCGCCTGCCCGTGCGAGATCGCTATCGCGTCCCATGGCAGCAGACATGCAGGTCCGGTGGAAGAGGACGGCGAGAGAGATGGAAGTGAGAGGGGGAGGGGAGAGAGAGAGAGCAGGGTGTGAGGGAGGGAGGAAGAAGGTGGAGACAACAACTACCGACGGTTTGCAGGCGCAGAACCTGATTCGAGAGGGCGACGGCAAGAAAAGAGCACGAGAAGCAGCATGGGGGACAATGAACACAGTCAACGGGTTTCCGGACTGTGTTAGGGAAGAAGAATCGGTCAAAGCAAGCGATCTTCTTATCAACAGAGCGTGCGGGCACGTCACTTCCCTCCAAACGCGCAATCTGGCGACGATTGCCATGTCGCACATCGCTTCCTCGCACACTCGCTCAGAGATCAATTCATTTCGCCCTTCGTCGCGTTTCACGTCTCTCTCTTTCCGCGAAGCAACCCGGCCGTGGTCAATGGAGGCGCCGCATCGGTCGTGAAATCCTTCGCTCGCCTTCTGCGCCCTCTTCTTATCACTCTCTCGGGTTGTAAGCGAGGCTGTTATGATGCGTTGCAGCACGCAGCAGCGCGCTTCGTCCGTCACGAGCGAGCTGATGCGAGTTTTGAGGGAGGGGGGGCGTACGGACATAGGCCAACTGCCGCCAATGTTTGCCCTCGTTCGCCTCGCTGATGACTCGGCGCGTCGGTCAACGCGCGCGCGCGCGCCGCACAAAGAAATCCGCCCTGGACGGAGGGACGGCTGTCTGGCGCGCTCCTGTCACCGCACGGAGGCTACGATTCAGTCAACCCCACGACGAGAAGACAACAACACGCAATCGATTCCCCCTGGACGAAGGGCGAAAGAGAGGCGGCGGCGGCGGGGGCGCGGCGTAGCACGGAGCAGAGCCAAAGGTATGCATGAGCGCCAACACGGACGGCGAAAGCCGATAGCGCGTCGGAGAGAGAGGGAGAGAGATACCAATGACGACAAGGGGCGATGAGAGAGAGAGAGAGTCGGATACGAATTTCAATCGTCGCAAATCCCAGTGGCATCGGCAGCGACGAAATGGGAGGGATGCGGCAGATTCACGGTTGAACAAATCTATCGATCGATCAAGCATCGGTGGGGAGACAACATGTGCACATCAACTCTACATTGGCTCGCAAATCTCGAGAAACTCGAAGGGAATTTCGACAGAGCATAAAGCGGGGTCAAAACAAACTCGCGGCGCACAGCGCTTCACGGAATTCCGCCGCCGCCGCCATCGTCGTCGTCAGTGCAAAACACGGACGGACAGGCACACGTGCGCGCGCGCCTTGTTTTCCCCCTCGTCCTCAAAAAGATGATGGGATTGCGCGTGCGCGCGCGCACGTCTCTTCCCCATTCCGCGCATGCGCGAGCACGTGAACTTTGCGACACGACAGTGATTGAATTAGACACACACACACACACAGACATCTCTCTTTCTCGCCACACTGCTCACGTTTCGCCCGAGGTCGCGCGGTGTTTGGCGCTCACATTTGCGCCTCCTCTCACTTTCCCGCGGCGTATGGCATATCCTGTCGGAAGGGTGCTTGGCGGCGTTGAAGAGTCTTCCTTTTCGTCTGGCATCATCCGACGGCGACATCATTTCCTCCACACCGCCCCCCCCCTCTCGTCTCTTTCACACTCCTCCTCCTCCTTCTCCTCCTCCCACTCGAATCGAGGTCGCTCGATGTGCAGAGAGACGGCTACAATCGACCTCTCGAAATGCGCACCGCCGTCGTCTCCCAAGGCAATACAGGCACATCCACGCAGCTTAGCGCACAGGTCGACTAATTCGTCCCGCGTCGTCCGTCAATTATTGCACCGCACATTTGCGTGGGCGTCCTTCATTTTCTTCTCTCGCTCTCTACCGAAACTGCACGGCACTTATGGCCAATCGGGATGTCTGTCATCATCATCATCACATCACAGTCATCAATAGAGATCATACATCCAGGACGCCTCCCGTTTTCTTACGGGCGGGGGGACAGTGCGTGGTTCAAGTGGGAAACGTATTCCACTCGAAATGATGAGAGCACTCATTGGACGCTTCCTCGCTTGCCATCATCATCATCATCATCATGATTCGCTTCGCCGCCCTCATCGCCGTCCCGACCGCATTCACCCTCACTCAGACACCATGATCACGTCGCACATCCTGCTCCTCACTTCTTCTAGATCGGCAATAGCCACCGCTCGTAAGCACGCGAGGTCGTGAGGGTCTCCCCCCGTCCGTCACTCCGACCCCTTTCGTGCAGCTGCTCCGCCGCCAACTCCCGGCGGCGGCGGCGAGGGGAGGAGCGCTCTGTCACTCGATCGTCCCCTAACCGCCTCCTCTTCTTTTCTATTTGCGCACCGCCCCTTTTCGCACAGGAGGAGGGTCGAGGCATGTGTGCAGAAACTCTCGTTCGCGCCCAGAATTCCTGCTGCTGCAGCAGCAGCAGCTGTTGGCCGGCATCCAAGCAAAACCGCCTTCGTGCGGAACGGACACGGTGAAAGGGGGAGGGAGAAGCACTTTCGTGCGCAAACATCCGGTCCCAAAAAGGGTGAGGTTGTCAAAGAGGAGGAAGAAGAAGAAAGTCACGTGGGGGCAGAAATCGGGCAATGCCTATAATGCCGGCAGACGTCCCACTGCATGAGGGATCCGGCTCCGCGCACGGAGACCAACCAACACCACCACACTTCCTCCCCATCTGGGGGCTGTGCGAGCATCAGAACGAGAAAACAATAGGGTAAATGTGTGTGTGCGCGCGTAAGCACACAACAAACTCCAAGTGGAGACCGATCCAGTTCGGCAGTCGATCCGGTTGAATTTATCATTATGAGGGGACAGGCACATTCCACACAAACGCCATTCATAAACGTGAGAGGAGACAAGTCACTCCCCTTCCCTTCAATTCGCTACAAAATTCAACTAAATAAAACTGTTAGTACCGCCGCCCAACAACCACTCGCATCAATGGTAGTTCTTCGATCGTCCGCTTTAATCTCTTCACGCGCCCCCCATAGTCTCCTGATCGTTGGGTGTGCATACTTATTTGCGCCTTCGTAGTACACAATCTATCCCACTCTACCCGATGTTTCTAGCCCTTGTCGCCTACTGTTTCTGTGCCTCTTTCTCCCGCTCCGCTTGCTCTTTCCAATCCGGGGTCGTGTATCGGTAGTGGGCGATACGAGCCAGCTGCGTCAGACCGGTCGAGCCGACGAAGAAGTTCACCGACGCGAGGTAGACGTTCACGGGGCGGATCATGAAGCAGTAGCGCGTCCAGATCATGCCCGTCGCGGCGAGAGCCGTGTTCTGGTACGCCGACAGTTTTGAGGCAGGCCGGGCGAGATCCGCGAGTCCCGCCGCGACGAGGCACCTGAAATTTGAAGAGCAATAAATCACTACCCAACTTTTGTCAATTCCTCTTAACGGACAGTAATTTTCTCCAGGTGCGTGAGAATGTTGTGCGTGAATCATGGCGGAAATATCGTTTTACGATCATGGGACATTCGAAACTGACCACTTGATGGTGGGCGCCCAAAAGAAGACCGTCTTCGGACCGGCCTCGTGATTCCAGCCGGCCTGCGCGAACTGCAAGCATCCAAATTGCTGAAAACGAAACGAGTGAAATACTTTCGGCAGCAACGGATAGACAATCCGGTCGCCGGCCGCGCACAGCGTCTTGTACAGGGCCGAGGTCATCTGGTTTCAGGCAATTTTGCTCAGAGTATTATCATCATCGTCAATAGGGTTTTGGCTCAGTCAACCACACAACACGCCATGCAGCGTCCCGTCTCGAACACCGACATTTCTTCCGCTTTATCATCCGAAAAACAGACAGCTCGGGCAGATGTACGCGAGAGATAGATGGACGTGTGCGTGTGCGTCACGTGCTTCGCTTACTTGTCTTCCTTTTTGAGTGTAGCGGAATAGAGCGAAGATGGACGCGTGGAATACATATAACAATTGTAAACTAGCGCTTCCACATTGAGTGTGTCGTCGGAGGTGTATCGTACATGTTGTTTTCGGAGAGTAGGTGGCACAAGAAACAACACTTGAGTGTACGATGCGCTCCACAAAATCTTTTCCGACTCGAGAGTGAGAGTGAAAAGAAATGACTGGTTGTGGTTTCGCGGCGGCTGCGGTGGACGTTCATACGCAAAGAGTTCGTTCGCAGGTCGGTTCATCCAAATCACAAACAAGTGTGCGTGAAGGAGTGCGCCGCGTGACCTCTGGACAGAACATTCCAACTTCTTGCCGTCATTGTTGAAACAAGTTCCCCACCATGTTGCTGCGTCCTGCTATGAAAAATGCCTCGGGGCAAGACTAATTGGACAGTAGTGGAGGAGAAGGAGGGGGGGGGAGCCAATCATCAAAACGTTTGACTTTCTTCGAAGACGAGAAAACCGGGCGCCAGAGAGTTCTTCTTGTGTGAAAAGTTGAGGAGAAACCAGAGTATTTCCATCGCATAATTTCATCTTGCCCCAAGGTCAGCAGCAATTTCCGCCGAAAGCTCCACCCTGCGCGCCTCCAGATCCCGCTCCGGCCCCCGAGCCTGCGCCGCCTCCGGCCGGCGGGTGCTGCGGTCCGAGCTTGATGCCGTTGGCCTGAAAAACGAATTTCCATCATCATCATCATCATCGTAAGAAGCATGCAACGAGGAGATCACCTCGTTGTTGATGTCGAAGACGCCCTCCTGGATCTTGCGGTAGATCTCCTTGGCCGTATCGATGAACGCCTCCTCGACGTTCGCAGCCGTCTTGGCGCTCGTCTCGAGGAAGACGAGTCCATGCTCACGCGCGAACGCCTCACCCTCCTCGCGCTTGACTTCGCGCCGCGCCTCGAGATCGCTGAACCCCGTCGCGGTTCGTTTTCGTCGGCAAAGAAAAGCCCAACCTCTTGTTGCCGATCAGCATGATCACCATGTTCGAGTTCGAGTGCTGGCGTGCGTCCTCGAGCCAGGACGTCAGGTGGTTGAAGGTGTCGCGCCTGGGATAATTTTCGAACTCGATCGCACTCGAAATGTCGCCAAAACCTGGTGATGTCGTAGACGAGCAGCGCGCCCGCAGCGCCACGATAGTAGGAGCGCGTGATGGAGCGGAACGACTCCTGGTTAATTAATTGTGTATTGCGCATAGACGCATAGCAATTCGCCATGACGAGGCACCAACCTGTCCGGCCGTGTCCCAGATCTGCAGCTTAACCTGCTTCTGCTCGATCGTGATCATGCGCGCGCCGAACTCGACGCCTAACTCGAGTGACTTCCCTTCGAATGTGCAAACTACCGATCGTTAGGTCGTGGACCGGCTGAAAGCGCTTGTCCGTGAACTGGAGCAGCAGGCATGACTTGCCGACGCCTCAAAAATAAAAAATTCACGCGCGCGCTCAGAGCGCAAACCTGTGTCGCCGATGATGATGTACTTGAAGAGGTAGGCGTACGACATTTCCTTCGCCGGCCAACTGAAACCAACCGTTAGAATCCCGTAAAACTGGCGATTGACACGGTGGCGACAGCCGCGGGTCACGCACACACACTCTCCCCCTCTACGGGTCGATTTTCTGGCGGCGACGGCGGCGGCAACAGTGGGAACCCCCCGACGACTGCGGCGATGGGAAACGCCCTGGATTTTTTGGGATTTGCGCCCCTCTCCCGAGGAGGAGGAAGAGGAGGATGATGATGATGCGCTTTGCCCACGTCCGTGTGGACGACGAAGAGCGCATGACTCGGCGGCAAGTGTGTGTGCGCTCACTCGCTGCGTGTGCGCGCGCGCGTGCGTGCGTGTCGCCGGGCAGCAGCAGCGGCGGCGGCGGCGGTGGCGACGGCCGAAAATCGATGCTTCTGCCGCCCGCGTCCGCCCCTACGCATTTCCAAGGCGCACACACACACACACACGCAGAGGACAAGGCGCTGAGGGCGAGAAAGGGTGGCATGATGCGATGTGACGACGGTGCCCAGAAAATTGCCAGCAGCGCCGCTCCAGAAGCGGCGCATGCAACAGATGTGAATGGCAGCGAAAGAACAGCTGCTCGTCCGTTGGCTTCTGACGAGAAGAACATGAGGAAGAATGACGTCGACCGGCTTAGCCCATGACGTCACACTTGTAGAACAATGGTCGGACGCGACAGTGGGAGTCTCGGTCCGCTACAGAAATGGGAACCAGCGACGCCGCCCGATTTGTCGTGCGGACAGCTCCATATGAGCAAAGGGACCACAGGAGGATGCGAGCGGCGTCTTCAGAAAAGCCGGAGAATGCTGTCGTTGCTGCTAGTGACTGGTCGACTGGCAGACGCCTTGGCAACGTCAACAGAATCGGTAGCATGATTTGTATCTGACTGTCGAGCATTTCTTCATTCAACACGGTCTCGCGCGGCGAAATAGCGTGAGAGACGCCCGAAGTCAGACACAAATCATGCTACCGATCCTGCTGGCGTTGTCATCTGTGCCCGCGTGCAAGAAAGTCGGCGAGGCTTGGCGAGGTCCTCGACTAATACACTTTAAGAGGACTTTTGTTGAGGCTGGGCGCTCGGTAAGCCTCGCATAGGCTAAGCGAGGCCTGTCAGCTGCTTAATCTCGATAAAAGTCTTATTAAAGTGGGCTTAGTCGAGGGTCTCGCCAAGCCTCGCCGACTTTCTTGCACACGGCACTGATGACCAGACTACCGTCACTCCCCTCCGTGCGCTGGCTGTTATTCCGTTCTTCTCCGTTTGTTTACACGTCCTTCCCTTGGTGGCACAATTGCATCGCATCGGAAATGCTCGTCTCCTCGCTCGCCATCCTAATTATCTGTCGCGCAATTCCCGTCCTCGGTGCGCTCGACTCCGACACGCAGGCTGCCCTCGAGGGTTCGCTCATTCACCTTGCATCGCAAAATCACCCAATATTCAGACTTTGCAAAAGACGCACCGCCCGAAGTGGCGGCGCTCATGAGGCGCATCTTCGCGGACTATGACGGCAGTCGATTCTCGCCTGATGACCGTCCCATTAACGTACTTCACTAACCAGCGGTACACAGTGCAACGGACACATAGGTCAGCGTCAGCCTCCTGGCACACCATCTCTACGTGCATGATCGAGTCGGAACCGGCGCGACGGCACGATTCCTGATGATCTTTGTGCTGCACACAACATTTCATGCAATTTTTCCATCATTTAAAGTACTGGTCCGACAGTCGATTGACCTGGCGAGCCGCCGACTACGGCTATCGACAAAATTTCATGATCAGGGACTCTCGACTTTTGCCGGATCCGACGCTTTGCTTTGTCACGCGGTGGTTTTCGCACGATCGATTGGTAATTGCAACTAAAATTAAGTGTGCTGGACGACCCCCAACAGTGGCGATTGCCGAGGGAAAAAGTCCGTCGGCGGATGCAGATTTCGCTGGTTGACGACCAAGGCGAGGTGCCCGCCAGAATTGTGGTAATAATTTCTGTTGGACTGAATAGTTGGTCGCTGCCCAGGTCAATCAATAGTTTCGGCGTTGCTTTGCAGTACGTCGAAAGCGCGACCTCGCACTTTTCCTGTGCCCCCGTTGACGACCTCTTCCTCGGTTTTCTTCGACCATACCAAATCCGCTGCTACAGTGTCCTACAAGCCGGATACCCTGAAAGAAACCTGTCGCTCGACTGCAAGTACTTCGAGTCGATTGACCTCCGTCTGTTCTATGAAAAATCTATACTTAAAACTCTGCCCGAATTGTAGGAAACGTCCCGGGAGGCGCATTGCCTTTGGAACGACTTGCACCGGGATGGACGATAATTTCGCACTTCTGCGAATCCGAATCTCTGCCGCCGCATGCACACCACAATGCGCCCGCGGCGATCGACGGATCGAAGGAACTATTGTATCATCATATTCTAGAAATCGAATCATTTCGATGGTAGCTCGTCTATTCGCGTCGAACTCGTTCTGGAGGACAACGAACCTCGATTCCTCGACTGGGTGATTTTCCCGTGGATCTTTGTCGCCTGTACCTTCGTTATCACGTCAGATAGGTGGGTTTAAAAATGAGAACTCGAGAGAAAGACGATACAGAGCTGCCCTACTCGTGTTGATCGTCTGTGCGCTTCAGACCGTCCAGATCGACGTCGATCGGCCGAGCACAATTTTCCGTATCTTAATGCGATTTCCCCGAAAAAAGACTTCTCAGCCGCCTGGACAACATGGACCTTCATCGCCTCTGCCGTCGCCTTCCGACTGTTGCACCGCCCAAAATAGCCAGCCAATTTGCGCCGAATCGATCGATCGATCGATCGTTGCCGTTCGCCTCGAAGTGAAGCGCTTTTGCGGTCGGGCTCCACTCGCTCTTCTTGTTCGTCTCGCGTCGGCGTGTCGCTGCGTGTCCGCACGCCTTTCGTATCTTGCCTTTCTCCTCTTCTCGCCGCCGAACCCAATCGCGACGAGCGCATCTCACCGGAAGCATCAGACTACTCGCTCGATCGCTAGAAAAGATGGAAATGAGTGTTGCGCGTGAGGATTTCTCGCTACAAGCAATTCCCTCAAGACAGCAGTCGTTATCTCTTCTGTGCACAATACCTGTAAAGCACCACTACAACCATCACATTCTTGGTGCGGTTCTCTGCGAATTTTGCGTCCAGCGCGACACCACACAAATCGCTGCGTCCTCACGCGCGTACTGTTCGCTATCATGTCTGTTGTGTGTGCGCATGCTGCGTTTTTGCGAGAGTCCACTGCAACTAAAGCTCGACGTGTGCTTTCAGAGCGGCGGCGGACTTCTTGAGCATCGTCGTTGAACGAACGCAACGAAAAGGGACGAAATGTCGCTGGTAGCAGCGGCGGCGGCGGCGGCTACCACCGCTGACATTCCGTCATGCTCTGCGCCCTTGTCCGACGAGGACCATCATCAACATCATCATCATCATGCGGAGGATAAGGAGTCGACCGGTGTCGGCAACTTTCTCCCAACGCCTGTCGCGGCTGCGAAACCGGAGCCGTTGGTCTTCGCGCTCGCCGGGTCGCCGGAGGCCGCGCATGCCAATGTCATCGTTAAGGTTCGTTGTCGATTATCTCTTCCTCCTTTTGTTTCTTTTTCCTGTCCGTATTGTCCTCGTGTTCACCTCATCGAACCGCGATAGCTAGTGAGAAATTCGAGGTGCACAACGTGGTCTGCAACTTCACGCTTCCCTTGCACATTGACCTTCGTCGACTGGCTCGCTCCTCCAGCAACGTGCACCTGGAGCACAACGCTAACGTAATTTCTCCTCTCCCCGTCCTTCCCGCTACAATCTTCGCGGAGAGCGCAGGTGTTGCTAAAGCAACGTCGGCGGCCAGCCTGCTGGGCGCGCATCTTCTCCACGGGCAAGGTCTACATCGTCGGTTGCAAGAGGTACACGCGCTCGACTACATCCACAGGGTGCTATAATTTAAAGCGAAACCGATATTCTGCGCGCTGCGCGCACTCTCGCCCGTTCCGTCCAGCGCGCGATGGGCCGACTCGGGGTGAGATCTTGTTCGTGCATTAAAATAGAAAGTATGTATGTGACACAGGACAAGATCCGTCTCCGTCAGTATCGCGTCGTGAACGTCCTCGCGACGTGTCGGCTGCCGTTCGGCGTCCGAATCGAGGATGTGAGCGTTTTCTATGAGTTTGAGAGGAGAAAAACGACTAGCTCTCTGCGGCGAACCTCCCACTCTGTCGCTACGAGCCGGAGCTCTGCGTCGCCGCGGTCTGGAAGTTGCCGAATCCCAAGGCGACGCTCCAGATCCACACCACCGGGTCGATCTCGGTGACCGGAGGTTGTAAAGTGTCGTTGCTTTGCTCGCATCGAGCGCCAATTTTGCAGCGACCTCCGAACGCGACGCCATCCTCGCACTGGAGACCGTCGCCGGGCAGCTGCTGCGTTTCGGGTCGGCCGAGCGTTTCCGTCCGGCCGCCGGCGGCGGCGACGAGTTCGACGAGACCGCGCTGCCCCGCATCACGGTAGCCGTCCAGGGCGACGAGACCAAGGGGGCGGAACGGCGACAGTGGAGAGGAGAGACCGAGGCGGACTTTGAGGGCTTCTAGTATATGTGAGAGAGAGAGAGAGCAGATGAAGTGTGTGAGAGACCGAGCATGCGTGACTGTGTCGAGAGTGACCGGCGCGCGCGGAAGAGAAGCGGCGAGAAAGAGGGGGAGAAGAATGCGAATCGCAGATCAAACCCGAGCCCGGCGACGAGGACGACGAGCTGGACGCAGCGGCGGAGGCCTTTCATTTTGGACTGTGGGCTTTTCTTCGCGAGAGCATCCTCAATACAACGAAAACGCACAGAGCCGACGTCGACGAGGATGTGGACATGAAGCCGACGGTGACGGGTCGTCGGAAACCCGGGCAATTTGGGTATTGGATTGTCGTGCTGTCAGCATCGAAAGAAGCGCATGATTTCCAGTGACCCGCCGCCGGCGAAAAGACGAAAACCCGCGCGTCGTGAGCGTCCCGCGCCGACTATTCTGGGCGGCGCCGGGAATCAGGTCTACTTCTCGGACGAGGACGACATCGATGAGCTGGAGGAGGACGAGGAGGAGGAGGACATCGTGCACCGCTAGCGATTTTGCCGCCCAGCGTTTCGCGCGTAGCTTGCCGATTGGACTCCAATCTCGCTTGCATTGTTTATTTAATAATATGAGAAACTTGTCCCTGTCTCTTCCCCCGTTGTGCGTACACATTTCTATGCCGACAACAATGATGATGATGATGACCACGAAGACGAGTGCAGGACACTAGACAGACGGAAAAGAGCAAGCGGCAACAAGAATCCCGATCTTTCCTCTCGACACTTCCTTTCCACAAAAACGTATTCCACTCTGGTAGTACGTGTGTGCGTGTATGCGTGTAATAAGGTAGCGCGCGCGTGCGATCATGAAGCTGATGTTGGTGGTGATCGTCAGATGATGACCACCTTCGAATCGGGGTCCTCGATCATGGGCACGGCTTTCTTCGTCTCGAACATCGGCACGCCGAGCTGTTCGCCCAATCGAGCGAGCGGTTCGAGCTGCGTCTTCTTGTAGACGATCCCGTCCAGGGAGTCGCACATCGCGGCGTGCGCACGCTCAGGGTCGCCGGCCACGAGAACCGGTTCGGAGGGGTCGCGCTGCAAGTCATCATCATCATTCTCTCTATGCACTGCTATTCGCGTCTTCCTGTCTTCCGCCGTGTGGCTCGGGGTAAATCAAGAGAGAAGGGAATTGACGTCGTTCTCACGACGTCGCACCCATTGAACTCTGCGGACATCAGCCGCTCGCTGCCTTGACACCCATTTCTTGTCCAGCGCCAGCAAATGAGGGTCACGGAAATCGTACCGGCTTGAGCGTGCGCGTCTCGTCGATGAGCTCCTGCATGCGGCCCTCGAATCCTGGCGTGAAGAAGGACGGGTCGATCGCGACGAAGCACTGGCCCTGTGGTTCGTCGTCGTTCACTCTATAGTGCTAGATCTGCGTGAGGAAAAACCAAGTCGGCCGGCTCGTCGGTGCTCATCCAGCGGCGAACGTTCTTCCCGAAGGCCGAGCCGGCCAGTATCCCGCACAGGATCTCGACCATCATGCAGAGACCGCTGCCCTTGTGGCCACCTTAATCTTCTTTTGTCCAGTGGCGTAAAGGGTCCGACCATCGACGGTCGAACTGCCGCCCAGCGGTAAGAGTCCGCCGTCGGCGAGAATCACGTCAGGTCTTGAAGTGGGAGATCCCTGCGATAGCGAGTGGAAATTGACCGAATGAATCGAGCGAAGCGGTAACCTGCTCGTCCGCGCCCCACGTGTCGGGAACCTGACGCGCGCCGCGCTTCGACGCCACTTCGATCTAATTTCTCGTTTTCGCCCCCCTCATCTTTGTCTGATCGCATGCCTTTCCGTATGCCACGGTGGTGGAGGCCATGTCGAGACAGAAATGATCGTCGTCTCTGTTGCCGGGCGCCGCCACACAGATCGGGTTCGAGCCCAGCGACTTCTCCGCGCTTCGCGTGGGGAACACGCACGGCGACGTGTTCGTGAACGCCATGCCCTGCACGATCATTGCGATTGTCTCTCGGTCTGTGCGCGCGCGCGCGCTAATTCACTGACGATGAAGCCATGCTCGAGGGCCTGTAGCGCGTAGGCGGCCGCCATCCCGAAGTGATTCGATCGACGAGCGACGACCCAGCCGACGCCATACTCTCGCGCCAGGTCGATTGCGAGCTGATTGCCCGCGCGCATCTTGTGTGGTGCAACATGTACATGTGTGTACCTGCATGGAGAAGTTTCCCACAACGGGTCCGAGGAGATTGCAGCCGTCGACGACCGCAGTGGCGCCGCGACGACGCTCGACCGTCGGCTCGCCTGTGGTTTCCAATTGAAAACTTGGACAACTCGACAGAGCGATCTGCCGTCCCTTGCACGCCGCCATCATGCACCCAGCAGGGCTGTTGATTTTTGCGACAACGCCACCTGGACTCGTTTCAAAGACCGTGTGGTAAAGCCACGTGTAAGCCGTTGAAACTAGTTGCATGGATGGCGGAGAACGTCCGCTCGTCTTCTGTTGGGATAAGAGGGTCGTTAGTTGTACTGGTTTGTAGAGTGTCCCCATCTTCGTGTGACCACTCGCAAATCGGTTTCTCACTTGCAAACATACGACCTTGCATCGACAATTCGCTCGAGTTATTTGCTGACGGACGATGCCCCTTCCCTTCCCCCACTTTCTCTCCCTCTCTCTCGTCACGCCGTCATGTCTCTCGCATTCACCTCTGCTGAGTGCCGCTCCGGTCGCGATGTCTTGCACGTAGACGTGCAACCGGTTCAGACCGTGTGAGTAGTGACCGCTGCAGACAGACATCATCATGTGTTTGGTGGCGTATCTCGTCTTTCCCCGCACACCGACCGCACTTTAGTCGGTTAACATACGCATCATCATGATGACTC
>JACMII010000466.1:0-17066 GCA_014805405.1 Bunonema sp. RGD898
CTGCGTGGAACTCGCCTTCGTCCTCAGATCGACATTTGCTGCTGCTGCCGCCGCCTAAAATGGCTGGCATTTGGGACTAGCAAAGAAGGGCACATTGTCATGAAGAGCATCGCCGCCCGGCACTAAACAGGCCCCCTTTCGTCATCTTGCCCATTGTTCGATTCGCGCCTGAAAAACAGCTTTTGTTGGCACGAAAACGTCAGTCGGCAAAACGATGTGATCAACAGGGTGGCAATGTTTCTCAAGCGAGTAAAGCGCGGACATGCACCTGGTGCACCCGATTTGCATAGTCATGGTTTTCCCGAATGGCCTGCATTTTTTCGTCGCTTGTCAATTCGTCTCGTGAATCCATCGGTTATCCCTTGGTTCAGCTTTCAGAAGCTGTATTTCAGTGTCTGCCAAACTCGAGCCGATGACACCATCTTCGAGGAGCAATTATTCTGATCGTCAGATGAAGAACGAAAGGAAATGCGAGCGTCGTCTCGGACAAGAGAACTTCCATGAGCCGAGCCGGATCCAGCAATCGTACTGTTTCCATGGATATAGGAATTTGTTCGTTCGTGTTCGTTCGTGCTCGTTTCCTCAGGCGCAAGCGAGTGATGATATTTCTTCCTTTATTGCGGACGAGGAGAAAATGCTACTAAAGAAGGGTGTCTCACCAGAAAAGGGCCGTCTCTTATAGATAAAGTGTCTTGTGTATGTGTGTAGGCTTGGGAAACGCGCTTCGTCATCAGCTTTCTCACCGATTGCATGCTCTCTTACTTTGCGTGCACACGCAAAACATTCTTCTACGTCTTCAATATTTCGGGCCCGGTGGCTAGCAAAAAATCGCGACTCGAATGAATGAGACACGATGATTTTAATTTAAATGCGCTCCTAATGTTTTCCTCCGGGTGCTACTTGGCGGAAGCGCTACTTGACTGCCAGAGACGCTACTTGGGCGGTTGTCCCACATGATTGTTTGCCTGCAGAACTCCAGGATACGCTTCCCGATGCCCATTTCTTCGGTGCGTGTTTCTTTCTTCTGACGCGCGTCCCTGAGGATGGCCTCGAGCTTGGGGTCGTCGAATGCTAATGGATCGAAGTCTTCCGCCTTGATCTTACTGATGAGCTCTGCTCGCTCGCGTGCCTTTTCCAGCTGCACCAGTCGTGACTCCCAGCCAGGTTGTTTCTCTTGCCGCGTCGCGCGGATCAGCTCGTCCACGTAGTCGACCGTCGTAAGCTGATTCTTGCAGAGTGCGATGCGGTCCAGCTCGTTCAGACAGTCCGTCACTTTCTTCATACTGAGCACCACCTGCGAACAGCACGTTTCCCTTCTATTTTCCACCAACAGTACCTGTTTCTGAACGTCCTCGTACTTTTGCGCTATACCGAGCAGCACGTTTTCTTGCGCTGACAATCCTTTCACAGCCGCATCGTACTCTTGTTTCATGCTGTCCACGGTGACTTCCTCTTCGCCCTCATAGTTTTCGTAGACGTAGTCGTGATTGGAGTGCTTGGACCAGTGGCACTTGTTTCGGCATACTCGACAGTAGCCGACTTTTTTCGTCGTCAAAAACGTCAGAAGGCCGCCTTGTTCCATCGCCCAGCATTTGTCTTTGTCCTTGTCATTTGGGATTTGGCAGAAATCATGACAAGTCGTGTGGCAGACCATGCAGTTCGTCACGAACCGCTGCGACGTCGACGTATTCGTGAAATGAACACGTCGCGTCTTCGTCACTTTCACCCATCGACTGTAGTTCTTGTTAAAAGTCTCGCGCGCGAACAATTCCTCCACGACCGGGACCAGGTTGCGCATTCTGGCCAACTCGTTCAGGCCTTGGTTGATGTGCCCCGACAAGATCTCGATCTCCTTTTCTAGTTCACGACGTGTTTCCAGCACTGCGCGCGTTAGCGCCACGCTCCGAGGTTCGACCTTGGATTGAATCGTATTTTTGCCTTCACACTCCTCTCGGACTCACGTTCTCGAGGGCGGCGAAAAAGTTCGCGTATGACTCGCAGGCCATATCCCAGAACATTCGATTGATGGCGTGCTCGTTGGCCGGCTGCGGCCCTTGTCTGCTGGCATCCTGTTTGACGGAGAAGACGCAGTTATTGAACTTGAAGCAGCTCTGGTTGTGCATATTGAATTCGCGCAGCGCGCCCATGACTGGCGGAGTCATGGCATCCGCAAACGTGATCATGACGAAGATGTTTGGCAGCACGTCCTTGCCAAAAATCGACAGAACCGAATTGAAGATATAGGTTTGTGAAGCAGTGAGCTTGGAGTCGGATGCCTTCACCACGAAACAGAACGCATCCACGACTTGTATATTGTCCCGGAACAGAGCACGCAGCATGCCGATCAGCATCTCGTCGCGCTTTATGCCACGCGTGTCGCCGAATCCTGTATGGATCATTACAATCTCTGGTCAGTCACAACTACCGGGTGTGTCGACGAAGGTGACCGTGTACGGAACGGGACTATTGCGGAATGCGGGAAGCACATATTCGTTGATGATTTCCGTCTGACTCTCGGTCTCGGGTCTTTCGGTCTCGGACGACACAAGTTGCAGCCGGAAGTCGCACTCGTGCTGGACGCCGAAGACGTAATTCGTCATGCCGTTGATGAGCGTCGTCTTGCCCGAACCTGCCCATCAGCAATAATAATTCTCACTGATGATTGTCGGGCCACCTGTCGCGCCGACCATGAGGATGACCTTCTTCTTCGAACGCTCCGCCGTCCCGTCGCCGACGTTGAAGCGTTTGAATTGGTGTATAGCGCGGTCTGTGCTCACTTCTGTCATCGGAACCTGCAATTTTCTCTGCTTTCAGAATTCCCTCTCTCTCGCCTACCTGATACCAGTTCTTGCCTCCTGCAGTCTGCAGCTTCTGCGCGTCCTCAAGCAATCTCTCGGCGTATGGTGGTGCCTTCTTGGTTGAGAACTTGTCGCTTGGCTCGCTTGGTTCACCCTCTCCGGCCGGGCAGACGGCAGCGATGCGGAAAATGTAGGGCGTACCAGAACTGAGCCCCTCGAGCGAAGCACGATTGGTGGCACCGTTGATGTTGTGTTCGTCCCAAATGTCTGGAGTCACTGTACCGACCACTTGATAATACACTCGGTAGCCGGTAATGTCCTTGGCCCCGGTATTGGGCGTCGTCCATTGCAGCACGATCGACGTTTCATCGTCGCTCTGAGCCGGGCCGGATGGAGGATTTGGTCGACCGGGAAGTTGGAGAACTCGACGCGTGGCACCACCATCATCACTCGCGTAGAGGAGGACAGCCCCAGGTTGGACGCCCCGCTCTCTCCTCGCGGACTGAGTGACACCGAAACGAGTGCGCGCGTGGTTGCGACGGGCGAACGCGACGAACGATTGAAGGGAGGACATGATCGTGTCGGCCAGATTCGCGTCGCACCATCCCTCCGACGCGTCGAAGCCCTCGTTGTCGGCACTGATCAGATCGTCCTCCAGGTACGTCTACAAAAGTTTGGCATTTCTTTTAGAAGTGCATGGATGAGAGAGCAACCTGCATGTTGGCGAGATGCGGATGGCGCTCGGCGAGCATATCGGCGAAAGTGAACACGGCTAGCGGACGGGAGTCTTGTTCCGACTTGAGACTGTCGAGCTCTTGTTTCTTGAAGGCAAACCGCACGTCCGGAATCGTGTTCAGCAGCTGCAGATACGTGTCGAGGGTTGTGAACTCACGCAGCTTCGTCGCCATCCATTTGTCGATGTGTTCGCGAGCGAATGGGGTCTCCTCTCTGGCCTTGCACCACTTCATCAGCGCTTCGTCATTGGCTCCGGCCCGTTTGGCTTGCACGAACAGCGTCTTGACTTTATCGACAAATTGTGCACGATATCCTCGAATGGCTTCAATGAAGGCTTCTATCTCTTTGAAGATCTCATCATTCAGCTGAACAGCACGGGTCGAAAACAGGTCCGTGGCACGCTCATAGACGTCATCCAAGTGTTCGAAGATAGCACGACACGCCTCCAGGGTCTGGTCGCCGATCTTCCGAGTCATCCGCCCACATCCAGGCTTGAGCAAATGCAGCGGAATCAAGTAGACAGAGATCGGCACGCCGAACAGTCGGTCCGCCCCCTTCTCCGCTTCAAAGTCGGCCCGCAACTTGGTCATGAAGTCACGCGCCTCGTGCAGGTTTTTGATTTGACATCCCTCGGCGGCAAAGTCACCGTCGTGAAGAACAGGCACAGCAGCTGCGTCGTCGGCATTCTGCAAGTGGTTATCGAAAAATGGTCGATCTGAATCTCAAATACCTGAATACGGTTCAGTTGATCAGTAATCGATTCGTCATTGCTGTCGGAAACTTGTGCGTTGAAGACGATCCGTGCACCATACTCGATCCCGATGACGACATGAGTGGCGCTGCCGGCCACGGCTCGATCGTATGCGTCCGTATCGAGTGTCAACTGATGAAAATCCAGGATTTGGGAACTGCTCTGGATGATGACGCCCTCCAACGGTCGCCACTTCTTTGCTCCGAACAGATCGTGTCCTTGAGAGTTCACCAACCCGCACTGAATCGCAACTTGGAGCTCGAGCTGTAGTAATCAATAATTGTTGAACATGTTGGATTTCACCTCGATGAGCCCGACCGGCCATCCGTCCTCGTTGATGAGTTTCCGAAATGTGTGCATCGGCGTGTACTTGGATCCGGCTGACGCCAGCAGATCCTCGTTCCAGGCCAGGTCGGGCAGAAACGAGAACTTCAATCCATCGTAGAATTGACCCAGCTTCACAGGGAAGCTGAGCGTCGGACGTCGTTCCATCAGATCCGAGCCGTCCATCATTCAGACAGATAAACGAAGAGAGTGCACGTCGCAAGAGGTGTCTGTAACAACGAGGGATCACATTCATTGTTTGGAAGATGGGAGCAAGGAAGAAATAGGACGAAACGGTACACGTTATACTATTGCTCTTGAGAAAGTAAGACAAGGCACGGCATGATGACGTAGGAAAAACAACTTGTGACGAATTTTCACATATTCCAGTCCCAACACCCTTTAGAACTCTTTCCGCGAGAGACTCAAACAATCGATCTCTTTCGTGGCACTAGCGGATACAAGTCTGATTCAGCGGTTGAAAATCGCACAGTAAGGGGTAGTCGGACCCGCTTATTCCGAATATCTAGACTGCACTTTGCACAAATCTGCAGATTGCACTATTTTCACCACAAACAAACTCGATGTTCGGAATCAGCGGGTCCGATTACATCTGCCGCCCGACTCTCAGCTCTTCTCTCAGACTTTTATCTGCTAATGCCAAAACTCTTGAAGTCTCTCGCGGAAAGCGTTTTAAGCGGTGCCTAATAAGACGAGAAAACCACGACAACACGATCGCGTCTAAGACACGAAACTTCTGCTAGTTGGCAAATGCGAAAAGAGGGGGGGGGGAGTAAGTGGCGGTTTTTTTCTGATCGTTCTCATCGTCGTCTTGGGTCAACTGGATGGCACCCTCGGCTAGAGGGCGGAGTCGACGCCTCTGAAAGGCTCCCACTCCGATAATCGAACTGCGGACAGACGTCCGCTCCCTCTTCTTCTGCAACCTACGAGGGTCGCAGAAGAGCGCACAACCACACATTCACGCTCATCACAACTCGACCAAGCACGCTGATACTGCGGTATCCACATGTCATGGAGATGGACGCATATTTTTGGTTTCCCGGGATGAGTCAACGCATTGGCATCGCGTTCTTCGGCCAATGTCTCTTCTCTCTTTCGATCAACCATCTTCTCCTTCATTCGCCCGCCTTTCACTCTCGTCCGTCTCCCTTCCTGACGTCTGTTCCCGCAAAAGACAGCAGCCCCCATCTGGAAGAGGCGAATGCTAATTGGTTTCGAAAAGTCACGGAGTATTTGTGTACCTCATTTGCAACAGCTGTCGTTTTTACACCCTATCCTCGCGGGAGTCACATCTGTTTCCACTTTTGGGGTCGAGAGTCACTCTTTCCACCAATTTGCGAGGATACATGCGTCAGAGTAGGAGACACATTAGCCCATTGCTCCGAGATAGCCGACCAACGATCACTGCACGGAAACTGAGGTCTCGGAATGTCATCGATTGATAGACTTCACTAGATGACTGACTATGCCTTGATGTCGTTGTTCCGGGAGACGGCTGTGAACATGGCCGAGTGCGTATTGTTGCTCTGCGGCCAGTCATGGCGCGGAATGCGCACCTTATCTGAGCGTTGTGCAAAAGAACATCGACCAGCACAAGTGAGAATATCTGCAGTCGGAAGAGGCGCGACGAATTCGAAGACTAGGGAAGTGGGGGAGAAAGAAAGCCGGCGGCTAGTGTGCTAAGGACGGACAGGAGAAGCAACAGATCCGAAGGAGCGACAAGAAAGGAGGGTGTGAAAAGACAACAAAAAGAGAGTCGAGCGGGAGAGAAAAGGAAGGCGCACGAACGAGGGGAGAGATCGGCGCGAGATTTTGATGGAATTCCGATGACTTTCCAACGCGTGGTTTTACCAACCGTTGACGATCTCGGACAACACAACGGCTTGGCTATTTTCCAGTTCAAGAAGCGAGACTGATCACACTGCGAAGGTCGAATGGAAGATCAGACAGCAGTCACTGGACTAATTTCGCTTTGTTTCAACTGCAATTGCAAATCTAGTTGCGAGTAGAGATGCACCATTCCTGAAACCGTTCAGATTGAGTTCCATCACATTGTCGTTTGAGCGGAAGCTATTTTGCGCTAGGAATAAAATGATTGATAGCTGTAGCGACGGAAGTCGAAGGATTGGCTAAATAAGAGATTTTTGGAGATAAAAATCCTATTTTCTTGGTAGAAAGAAATGTAGCGCTGGATAGTGATTGTTGCTGGTAACCCTGGGCTAGTCGGCGTCGGCACTATCCAGCAACCATTTACGCCGAGAAAGATCGCGTTTTTTCTGCAAAAACGTCTTATTCGGCAAAATCGGCAGATGACAGGCAATACAGTTTTTCAAGCCCTATCGAATGGTGTATGTTTAATTTCGAAAGCTTGACCCCATTTAGGACCCCTCCTTTGTGAGGTAGAAAGCAGGCATTGTGAGTGAACAATTGAACAAACACTTGGAATAGATGCAGCAGAGTAATCGGTGTTTAGGGTCGCATGAAGTTGGCATTTCTGTATTTATTGTTAGTCCGTTCATGTGCAGTTGTTGGTCCCTTCTTCGTCATTTCCAGCAGTTGTTGTGGGGAGGACGGGAGTGACCTTAGTTTTGCAGCACCAAAACAAGACTTAGATAGCTGTGTCAGCGAAGACACGTACACACCAGTAAAAGGACAGAATTAATACGCGCCGATAAGGGCCCGCAAACAAGATCTGATTCGTGTTGTCGTCCTGGCTTCCGAATCAAGTGATCTTATTACAGGAATCGGACGTGTGTTGTCGACTGTGAACGCAAAAGAGCCGCTCTCCGTACCCGATAAAAAGTGAGTCAGACTGAGAGAAAGAGCGACCGTGAGGGGCACAATTCGAAGCAGAACCATCATATACTCTGACATTGCCAGCAGGGTAGATAGCCGAGTAACATAGCATGGTTGCTGGAAGCCCTGCTACCCACCTTTCTGACAACCCTGCTGGGGACTTTGCGTGCAATCTTTCGGAGATTTTACTGGCAACCTTGCTGGAAGGGTGTAGCCATGTAACGTAAAAGGATTAGTGGCAAAAGCAGAGTCCCCTCATTCCGGCGTGCGCGCGTATTTGTAATCACCCGATTCTCGATCATGCAGAACTCGAATTCCTGGATTATAGCGCAGAAAAATGAGTCTATTGGCGAGTTGTATAATAGATGGCACGCGTCATTCCAGAACAATGCCTTCGATTCATTTTATTCTCCAAAGTCTGGGCATCGCCTTTTCATGCACTAATACATCAGGCAGCAGAGGACAATGTTCAAATTTGTGTTTCAAGGATTGGTCTTCCGAGATTAAGCGATTTTCGGCTCACCCACGTGCCTGGACCTCCTTTTTCACCCCATTACAGGGCAAAAATAATTAGATGCGCGAAATTTCAGGCTTAAAATCTTGCTTAATGGCTCAAAAGCAGATACGCCAGCGCGTTGTGAAAAAACGTTTGGAAAGGTGATGGTCGCGAGGGGAAACCGGACCTATCCCTTAGTCTATTTCACCACCCCATCAGCAAGGTTACCCTGCTAGCTTTCCAAGCTGGCAATGTCAGAGGTGTGATTAGTCCCTGTTCGTCGAGCCATGGGACGCACGCGCGATACCCAAGTGAACGGCGAAACTCGACCGTCGACATCGGCAATCGAGGTGTCACTGCTCGAACCCCAGGATGAGCGTGCGCAGCAAAGCGTGCCCGTCGACGCAAGCCAAGTGGAGGGAAGGTTCTTTGGTGAGAATTATCGACATCTAGCATTTGTACGCTTTCTCATTGTGCTCACTCCCTCTAGATGGGCTTTTCTAAATCTTGTGATTGAACGGGTAAGGGCATGATTGAAAAATGCAGAATAGACAAAAGAAGTAGTGAGCGAATCATATTGGAAGTTTCATTGAAAATAAGCACAAAATACACTGTAGGAGTTCAGCGATTCGACCCCGATTCGTGAGCACTCACGCTTTTGCATATTTTGATTCAAGGATCAGTTGGAATGCGAACTTTCAGTTATTGACGTTGTTTTGTAGCGCGCACTTTTCTTGATAAAATGGATGGACCCTTTTTGATCAACAGCAGTTTACACGTAATCCGTTTTTGCCAATGGGTATGCCGATCCTCGTAGCGCCCAAATCAAAACAAATGAGCAGGTTGGAGGACAGAAAATAGCCTTGGTTAGAAGTACGAGACACTTTGGACTATACTATTCTTATCGTTTGGTTTCGGCGGGTTTGCCAAGAACAAGTGCGCTTGGTTCCCGCTTTCGAAGACGGCGGCTCTGATCCTGGCGGGTGTGATTGTGGCTGCGGTTGTGGGCGGCGTTCTTCTGCTCATCTATCTGAAGGTGCATTTATAAATTCAACATCTGTGATCCTTTGCGTTTCCTTCCAGCTTGCCTCGGGAGGCTCAATCGGCGGCAGGGAGCACTTGGCGCAGGCGAGCAATGCTAACTTGTCGAAGGATGGCGATGACGATGACTCGTTGTCGTTCTCGGACAAGGAGCTGCACGTGCAGGTGGTGGGCGAGAGCGTCTCGCTCGGCACGCTCTTTGACATGCTCCGCGTGCGCTACATCAACAGCGTCTCACCTTGGGCCAGCGATGTTATCGAGGTGGGACTTGACGTTTTAGCCAGAGATGCAGCCCGCCCGGCCCGATGAACCTTGCGGACGGCGGGTCAGGTCAAAAGGCGGACCGAGCCGGGCCGCTACCGAAAGTTGCAACTAGAATGGAATTGCTGTGCCGGTGCCTAGTTCCATGGGACTCATAATAGACTTGCCCCTATTTACGCCTCTCTAGGTCTCTACGATTTCGAACTTTCTTTACTCTACTGGAAATTTGTTTTCTCACGCCGCATACACGTCTGATTCTGGCGAAAATATGTTTTCGGAATTCAACTATTCCGGAATTGCATATCTTGTTTCGAAACGTTTGGTCTTTTCGTCTGTTCCGAAACAATCCATTCCGGATCGCCATAATTCCGGAACTGCGTGACTTGTCTCGATTTTCAATCATCCCGGGACAGCGTTCTCGAATTTGGGCGTTCCGGAAAGAAATCCGATAATTTACAACCTTAATGTCGTGCCTTCAGAAGTATACCATCATGGAGCCTCACGAAACGTCTGCATCGGGGCTAACTGAACAGGACTCGGTCGAGAGCACGCTACGCACTTTCGAGGCGGACGCCTTCCTCCAGCTGAGGGCCACGTTAGAAAGCATGCCGGTCTCGTTTGGCAGCAGCGCCGGCTTTTCCATGCTAAAAGACCTCCGCACGTCGAGCCATCAGGCGCGCTACGTTATCGAGGGTCTATTCACGTCGGGTCAGTTGCGCCTCGACCCCGTGTTGCTGCGTCAAGGCCACAAAGACTATTCTCTCCCCAAGACGATGGCCGCTACGCACTTCGTGAGAGCCGTCGAGTACGGCTCTCGCGTCTTCATCGTCATCGACCAGGTTCGTTCCCTCGACATCGGAATTCCCCACAAACTGGAAGGCTATTCCACAACACAGACAATCAATCGATTTTCACAATCATGCTTTTGTTTTATTCGTGCTTCCCTTTTAGTCCGAACGAGTAAATTCGGAAGCGGAAAGTATTGTAGTACATGACAAAAATGTGTGATTGTAAATACATTCCCTGATACACATAATCGATTGCTGCTGCTTCAGATGGCGGGCTCGCAGTCGGAGAAAGAGAACGTCTCGACGACGATCAAATTGTTCGCAAAGACGCTCGGAGCTGACCTAAGCTTGCCCGGCTTCTCGTTCGACGCCGGAGCGCGCGTGAAGCAGCTCGAGGAGCATCTCCAGAAGACGACCAACATGTCGATTAGGATATATAGCGACTTCATACCTCCGCACAACCCGATGAATCTTCCCGACGCGATCAGGGCGTTCGCCAACTTGACACAGTACATCCGAACTGCGTCGCTCCGTGAAGGCAAGGCCAGTCGTCTATTCGGGATTCCCATCGCGGCGACGCTCTGTCCGCTCAGCCGGCTGAATCCCCGGCACGAACGCCGAGCGAACGTGCGCGCCCTCGAGCTTGTGCCGCGCGTGACGGCGCTTCAGAAGCGTTTCGAGCACAACGAGCTCGAGCTCGCCACCCTCTACGACTACAAGTCGATCTGCCGGCACTTGGGCGCCGTCTGCCGCTCGGAACTCGACCTCGTGAAGGATTTGCTCGCCGAGTGCAAAGCGCAGTTCACGGAGCGCGCGGGCTACAAAATAGCGGCTCTACTTCACGGGAACGCGACGGACGAGGGGAAGTTGCTCGCGCTGATCGACGACTTCAGCAAGTCGCCCTGTTTAGCGGCCTCCAAGTTCGACAAGTGGCTCGAGACGAAACGCTGCGAGTTCTCCACCATGGCCATCTTTTTGGAGCGCTTCCTGGCCAATAACGTGCCCGTGGTGGCGACGCCCGAGCAACTCGTCGAAGTGATGCGTCGCTACGACGAACACCCGCTCAAGCCTTTGCATATCTATCCCTTTGGCACCGACGGCGTCTCCAAGGGCGATTACACCCCGGAACGCATGTTCGGCTCGGCTGACTACCGCCATGATCTGGTCAGAAGGGCACTCCTTTGTAAATCATCTCACATTCATTTTTCAATTGCTGGACCCGCATTTTACAGCGTATTCGCGAGGAGATTTCAAATCTTGCATTGCTTTTTCCGTTGTTTAATTTCCTGAGTTCACGAACTCCGTGCTTTGAGGTGTTCGAGCTCGAGGCCTACGTTCGCAACCGTACGCAGCCGGACGCCGCTCGGCCACGCACGCCAGGCTGGTGTTCTGTGCCGGCCCTCGAGAGTACAATCAACCACATCGACTGGCTCAGCAAGGACCTCCTCGACCACATGAAAAAACACAAAGACTTTCACTATGCGGCCGCGCCTGGCGCTCTCCTTGGTCGATACATGCCCGTCGTCGACCACGGAAAGTTTGTCATGTTCACGCGTGGAACGACATGGGCGGCCAAAGACGCCCCGTTGTAGACAACGTCTACTCCTTTTCCCCAATCCGATGTCTCCACGCTGTCTTGAGTTCCCGCCACAGCTCCACACACACACCACGAGAAAACATCTGACCTGGCCGCCGCGCAAAATATCCCTAAGCGCTCCACATTTCTCTTCCACACAGTCAGGGGCTGAGGAGGACACAATCCAGACATTCGCGCATGTTCACAATCATCACATCAGCAGAGAGAAAGGGGTCTTGACATCACGCAGATGTGCTTGCAACGGTGGTGGTGGTTCGGTTCGTGTTCCGTGGTTCGTCGTCTCCCGCCTCTAGGCCGTCCGTCATTTCTTCTCTGTGCATCGCATGGATAGACGAGTCGATACGCTCCAGTTCGACGCAGCCAGGTGATTGTCGTCCGACAGCACCACCGTCTTCTTCGTATCTCGTCGCCAAACTTCCATCTTGTCGCAGAAAGAACATTGCCCCTTTCGATTCCGTGATCCCACTCGTCGCTTTTTACTGCTTTCGAGAATTTCTTCCCACCTTCCTACGGGCACAAACCCTCTTGAATGGCGTGCGATCGAGTGCCCGACGCGGCCAGCTACGTAGCGAGCAGCCTATTCAGTCCGATAAGAAGAGAAGAGGCGGGGTGAGTCAGTAACAGTTTTCGTTCTTTTCCCGTCTTTCTTTTCATCCGCCAACTCTTCTTGCAAATGGCACGATTTTTCGCGACGAATTCGGTGCTCATCATTCTGTGCGCGATTCTGCTCGGCGTAGCCATTTATCAGGTGTTACTACCCAATTATATTACGTATTGTAATTTCAGCGTCTCCACTACCACGACGGAGAGCAGCATCAGGAGAAGCAGTCGAAATCGTGTATCCGTCCGCTAGTTCGGATAGTCAGGCAATCGACGACGACGAATTGGTCGACGAGCATTGCGAACGGGCATCTACGCATCGATTTGCGCGGGGAGCATGAGAATCTGCGCCTCGGGCAGCTCTACAATATACGTACGAACTCTTTTCTGGTAAGTACTCTGCGCTACATATCGATTGATGACCACGTTTGAGGAGACACGACTCTGGAACGAGAGCATGCTCTCGGCAAACAGCTACTTTATCGAGGAGCAGACGAGCAGCTACGAGATGAGCACCAAGGACAGCTATGAAGACCGCAGGTCGTTGCTGGACATTACGATATCCATCAAGCTGACGCTCAACTACTTCTTCGGCAGTGAAACGCTGTTTAGCGGCTCGGCTCGCTACATCAACGACATTCGGACGCACACACATCAAGCTCGTGTCGCGCTCGTTCATCGAGTGTCAATGGGGTCGGAGAGAGTCGGCATGGAACTCATTGGGGAGCCAGTCGACTTGGCTGACGGCGTCGACGCGACACACGTGCTCATCGTTATCGATCGGGGAGTCGATTCGGTCTTCGTCTTCGATCAAGTTGGACTTCTTCTTCGTAACCCTTTCTTGATTTCAAGTACGAGTCAACTATGGAAACGCGTCGGAAACTCGAGGGTTCGCTCAAGAACCTGATCAGCATGTTCTTGTCGGGTGATCAACACGCACATCTGGACCTCGAGAAGGACGAGGTCATCGCGAAGAGCTTCAACTGCACCTTCCACAGCGACCTCAAGTTGGATACGATGCCGAAGAACTATGAGGAGGCCATGAAGCTCTACGCCTCTCTGCCGGACCTCATCCGAGAAGTGAAGAGTTCCTCGGCAGCGCCCAAAGTCGGAGTCCTGCTTCCGCTCGATCAGTTCGTAGTTGGGCGACGGCACGTTCCCGTCCGTCCCGTCAGACCATCGGTCCTGAGAGAGTTGGAGAAGTTTTCCCAACGAATCGCGCACTCGTCACAAGAACTGGAAGATCTCTGCAGAACGGGAGGCGTCTGCAATTTATTTGGCGCACCATCAAGGAGACAGATCGACGAGGTCAGGACGATGCTCGTCGAGATGAGGAAGCTCTTCCGACACAAGATTGACGAGTTGCTTCCGAGCATCACCTCGGGGCGTGCGCCGGAAGCAGAGATCCTCCGATTGATCGCCACTTTCGAAGCTTCTCCTTTCGGAAGGAAGCGCTTCACGCAGTGGCTGAAAGAGAAACGGAACGAGCTCGCTACCCTTTCACCGATTCTAACACCGTTCGCTCTCACAACTACCGTCGTTTCAATCGACCGGAATGACGAGCTGAAGGCGCTCGAACGAAACTCGTCACTTCAATATTTGCTCGTCGCGTCGCTCGGAGACTGGCTAACCTATCCAAACAAGCACGTGAAGGATATGAAGAAATTTCTCGGCAAGACTCCACCGGCGGCCCGGAGTACTTCGCGAACCAGTTGGAGCAATCCCCAAGAGGACACCTTCATTCAGTCGGTTGCCAAGAACCTCGCCTCATTTCTGTCGATGGCGCTCAACAACCGCGAAACTCGACAGACGAAATTTGTCCTCGTCAGTGGTTTACTCGACGGCGTCGCCCCAGGGCAATTGTTTAAGTTCTCGAACGGCACCTGGACAAGTTACTCGATCCCCAGGCTCGGCGGCGATATCGTCTCCCTAATAATTCGGGCCCAAAAAGACGCCACTCTAGTGGTCCAATGTCGAGGCGACAATGACGAGTGGAAAACTCCTCTCGTACCATTTTTTGATATAAAAATAACAATCCCCCGCGGCGAGTGTCGCGCCCACAGGATCCTGAGTGAGGGAAACACGCCCGAGGAGTACTTTCACGTCTGATCAGCTATGTAAACATTTGTATAACAATCGATAAGGATAGATTTGTGGAGAGACTTTATGAAAGATGGTCCGGGACCATAAAATACCGGTCAAAGGTTGCACTATGTGTGGATTTTGTAGAAGCAGCTTTATGCCGCACACGCGACTCATCACAGCGAATGAGTCAAAAAAAGAGTCCTGCATGCCGCGAAGACGTCATTACGGCTGGGCTTGTGCTGACTCTTCTCGCTCTTTGCGCTCTTGTCACGTACCAAGTTCTGGATCGGTTGATTTTTGAGGAAAAAACGCTTTGCAGTATTTTTCCGGCCCCAGCAGAAGAGAACGGTCGTTTGGAAAATGCGCTCCCCTGATCGCGTCACGATCCGCGAACTGGCCGACGAATACTTCAGATGAAGAGCATTTTGACGAACGTCGTATCGCTGCATTGGGTCGCCTCGTGGAGCTCGGTCAGCTCTACCACCGACCGTCGGATCAGTTCCTCTACGGTCTCTCGCCCTGGCGACGCAGCTCGATTCGAAAACGAGAGGAAGTGGCCGAGAGCTTCTCGTCGTCGTTCATCGAAGACGACAGCCTCGAGAGCAAACTGCGCGCATTCGAGCTCGGCATCGATGTGACGCTCAGCGTGAACCTGCTCATCGCGCAGGCCTCGCTCGCCGGCACCTTCCGCTATTTGAACGACCACAAGAGCACGAGCGAAGAGGTGTGTCCGAAAACTCGCACACTTGTGAAATCATCGTTTTTCCAGAAATTTGGGGAGCTTGTTCATTTGTAAAATAGAAAGCTCAACCTACGGTTTAAAACGCGTTTCACAGAAACGTCTCACCTCAGTGGAGTACTTCAACTCGGGCTGGGAGAGACTGGACGAATCGTTGCTCCGGTCGCCACCCGAGTTCGTGCTGCCTGACGACATTGAGGCGACGCACCTCGTGGTCGGCATCAAGCGCGGCATCCGGACGGTCTTTCTCTTCGAGGAGAGCAACGCGACCACCTCGGACACGTCCGAATGGTCGGCCGGACTGCGCTTCTCGCAGAGCATCTTAACGCTCCGCGAGTCCGCCTCGCTCGACGTGCACGTTCTGGACGAGGCGCGCACCCGGGCACGCTCCGTCTCAAGTCGCTTCTTTGGCGATCTCCTGTTGCCTGCGAATCCGACCGGCTTTCTGGGTGCCATCAAGACTATGCAAGAGATGCCCTCAATCGTTCGGAATCAAACGAAATCGAATGGAGCCAACTTGTTTGGCGTCGCTCAAGAGGTGGTTCTAATGCCGCTCGGGCAATTCCGCGGGAGGGCTTTTCGCGAACTGCCGATTCTCGTGACGCAGAGAGCAATGCGCTTCGCCCAACAGCTGATCGCAAACTCGCAAGCATTGGAGGAGCTCTACGCCTTCAAAGCCATCTGTCAACGCTTTGGATGGAGAGCCAGGCAGGAGTTGGACGAGATGAAGGAGCTGCTCGACGACTTCCGACACGTGGTGCAGGCCGAGCTCAAGCGGCTCGTCCTTGACGTTGCGAATGGAACTCGCGTTGCCGAGGATGTGACGCACAAGCTCGACGATTTGGAAGCGTCTCCCTTCGCGAGTCGCTACTTTATGATCTGGGTCGAGGAGAAGCGGCACGAGTTCGCGACGCTCGACGCGCTCCTGCTCAACATCGATCTTGTCGTCACGGGACCAGACGCGCTGCGGGGCTACATGTTTTCGGGCGTTGAGCACATCATCGCCCTTTCCTTCCCCGACCTGATCGCCCTTCGAAAGCGCCCCACTCTGGATGATATGCGCGCGTATATTTCACAGAATCTGTGGAACTCAACACGAGCGATGGAAGCATGGCGCACGGCGGACGACGAAGTCATTCTGAGCCACTTCCAAATGGCTCTCCGACCGTTCCGCGAAATGGCCGAGAGCAGTCGGAGTCGCGCCGACGTGCTCTTTCTGGTTGTGCTCAAGGAGACGCTCGACGAGTATATCGCCGTCGTACCTGGAGGGTTTGCGCACTACTCAAAGACGTACAGCTGGCAGAGCTACGAGCCGCCAGAGTCGTCGTCCGCCCTTAACTCTACCATCGAGAGTGGGCGTCGCTTCTGTTTCATATTTTAGGAGCCCTTCTTGTGACTTGCAGACACGTACAACTCTACCAACTCTACAGGGTGTCCCAAAACTCGGGTAACTTTTTGCGACACTTACAACTCGACGGAAAATGAGTCTTTGGGGGCAGTTCAAAAGTGTATTCGGTAGCCCAAAATCTCCTCTTTTGAATGGTGCTCTTGGAATTGGGAAATTCGTGTTTTGGGTGCAAACTGCAGATCGGACTGGAAGGCCACCTACGGCCGTCGTGATCACGACTACCAGACGGGAGTGAAACTTCTCTGGATGATAGAGGAACTTGTGCTCTACCAGATCTGAAAGCTTGAGTTTCTGCTGTTTACGAAGCGCTGAGAACGAGGCTCTGCAAGTCGGCTTCCATCGTCATTTTCAGATTACACAGCTTCGAATTTCGTTGAAATTTGCATTTCTGACCACAGAAATTTCATTTCATATCTCATTCGATCTCATTTGGCCTAAAGTGGTCACTATGAGATCGTAGGTGGTCTGCCCCACGCGGTCGGCAGTTGCACCAGCATAAGAATTGTCCAAATCCAAGGACACTATTCGAAAGAGGAGACTTTGTACTACCGAACGCACTTTTGAACTGCCCCCAAGGACCCATTTTCCGTCGAGTTGTGGGTGCCGCAAAAAGTTACCTGAGTTTT
>JACMII010000467.1:0-17009 GCA_014805405.1 Bunonema sp. RGD898
TTTCTTCCCGACCTACCGTTGCCACCCAGTGCAGACGACTGTCAACTGTCGTCGAGGTTGGAGACACGTTCACAGTCGAGCAGTGCGGATTGCAATACAGTCGTACGACTACTTGCTCGAGGAGGCGGAGGATACCTCATTGGGTGAAGACGATCCACGGTCCTGTCGATCTGACCTGGTGGAACCCGATCATCGTCATCTTCCCAGCAACGAGTCTGTCGTTTCCTTACGACCACCCACAACGTGTTGTTTGTCTAGAAGAAGTCTGTCGTTGCGAGTGACCGACTCGCTACTCGTTCGTCGCCATCTCAACAACAACAACAACAGCAACAATAACAACCGCGACGACAAGAGGAACGTTCTGTCGGATTCATCGTAGCAATCGACGGCGGTATGAGAGAAGAGAGAAATGTCTGTTGACTGCAGTCGCTACTCATACGGAGTCATGATGAACCGCTGCTCTAGCAGGCGCCGCCGCCGTTCGCCTCTGAAAAAATGCACATGTCGATTGGAGTGACAAATGAAGAGCGTGATACGCGGCAGATTGAGTCCCGGCGAGAAAGCGTAGCCGGTGTACGAGCCAAATCCGTAGACGAGCACGTTGAAGTTGGGCGTGCCGGTCGTTCCGGGAAGAGGGGCCACCGAGTGCGTGCCATTATTCACTTTCACGTCGACGTAGTAATAGTCTCCGCGACCAACACGGGTGTAGCGCAGAGCGCTCGGTGGAACTCCGTCGATCGTGATATTTCCAGTGTAGACTTCCGTGGTTGTGATTCGAACGTAGTGTGTGTTCTGTGCCTGATCCTGGACGGTCATTCCGGTCGGGAATTGGACCGGCTGCGACGTGTACCAGCTCGTGGGCGCGATATTCACAAAAAAGGGTGCACCGTCCCCTTGGGCGTCCGTGCCGCCAACCTATATTATTATGATTCATAAAGGATGAAGACTAGTGAATTGACTGACCGCCACCAACTGCACCGGCCTGTCGGTGGTGAAGAGTATTGGGCCCCAGCTTTGGATCATGAGGAAGTAGTCGGGTGGCAGGGTGGCGAAGCGCGCTCCGTCCGCATAGATGGTCGTGTTCGTGTTTCCCTGCTCCGTGACCAATGTAAACTCAGCGAGCCCGGCCGGCAGGAAGGGTGCGGTCGGGAACGTCGTGCCGTAGTCAGCCAGTGGGGCCAGTTGCACAGACTGTTGCAGAGTGATTTCCTACCTAATCGGGGGGTATGCAAACCTCGTGGCTACAGTATACCGATCCATAAAATCCAAACCTGACGCATATTCAGTATAGTACCTATGCCTTCATCATCATAAGAGTACATACCCACAGACGGCGCCCGAGATAAACGAGAAGCTCGCATTGCCCGTCACTATCCAGTCCGTCGTGTACAGATTCTTCGTCACGATGCCTGGGAAATCGTTGTGATCGTTGAGAATGAAGCTCTACTAGCAGTCTGTCCCCGCATGAGGGTGACCGTGTAGTTGTGGACGTTTGGGCCGAGGATGTTGATCTGTGTATTATCCCATTCCAACAATTTCATATTTGCAACTCACCAGTGTGTAGTCGACGGTCGCAACTGCAACGAACATGTTCGTTGATGCAAATGGGCCCATGTCAGTAATTGCGACGTAGCTAGTGCCCAATTCGCAATTCTGACACATTGAACTATGCACAACTGTTGAGCTGATCAGCATACCGGAATCAGACTGAATGTGTCCGAGCTGCCGCCGTCCGAGTGCTGGTTCTCGGCCACCACCGAGACAGGTTGCGTCGACTGGAATTAGCTTTTTCTCGGAAGAGGAGGAAAGTCATTTCTACGGTCAGGTAGAGCGCGTTGCTGCTCGTGAGCACGACCTCCATGTTCTGGTCACCGTAGTTGGTTTGGATCGTGATCGGGGTGATCGGGATCTGAAATGTTTCTTCCCCCTTTTTTGTCAGGCCTTCGTTCGCTCACATAGACAGACTGCCCAGCAGGCACATTCTGGTTGATGGTCGTGAAGGGTGGGAACAGCGGTGCTGTGATCGTGATGGATGCGCTGGTGGTGCCCGGATTGGTCACGACGATCGACAGGACTTCCGTGTACGACGTGTCGTTGAATTTGAGATGGTTGTTGAGGAAGGCGAACGAGAACGACGTTCCCGTCGTCTCTGGCCGTGTCGTAATTCGCTTCCTCAGCTCGGGCCGCTCACGAATATGTCCTGAATCATAACTAAAACCTTGCTACTCATCATGTCCCGTGCCTTCTCGGATGCGCACGAGGTTAGCGGCTCCCAGTGAGAGTAGGCAGAATAAAGGCAGCAGTAGGAAAACGTCTCGTTTCATGATGACACCGTCTTCGAGGACACGGAGACTTCTCGAGAACAACACCACCACGCGGATGCCACCACTGCTGCTGCTGCTACGGGAGTGGAAGAAATACTCACGATAAGAAGTGAGGGATTAGGGCACTGCGTTTCGGCAAGACCAGGCTATCGGCCCGTTACTCCGCTAGCCCACCCATACACACCAGTAACAACTGCTCTACTTTCATTATCATGAAGGTGAACCCTCCCCCCCATCATTGAGACAGTGCTGCCACATTCATGTGCTAACTTGCTCGAAGAAATTATTGAACTGATTCTGAGGCACAAGGCGCATCTTTCTCTCGGCTAGCACGAGCCGCTGGTCGTCTCTGCAAATCACATCGCGTCACAATATAGCACAATGACGAAATAGTGAACGTACGCGGCAGATTGAGTCCCGGCGAGAAAGCGTAGCCCGTGTAGAAGCCATAGCCATAGACGAGCACGTTGAAGTTGGGCGTGCCGGTCGTTCCGGGAAGAGGGGCCACCGAGTGTGTGCCATTATTCACTTTCACGTCGATGTAGTAGTAGTTTCCGCGACCGGCACGAACGTACAGGAGAGCGCTCGGTGGAACTCCGTCGATCGTGATATTTCCAGTGTAGACTTCCGTGGTTGTGATTCGAACGTAGTGTGTGTTCTCTGTCTGATCCTGGACGGTCATGCCAGTCGCGAACTGGACCGGCTGCGACGTGTACCAGGTCGTGGGCGCAATGTTCACAAAATAGGGTGCACTGTATCCTTGGTTACTCGAGCCGCCGACCTATATTATGATTCATAAAGGATGAAGACTAGCGAATTGACTGACCGCCACGAACTGCACCGGCTTATCGGTGGTGAAGAGCGTTGGGACCCGGATTCGGATCATGAGGAAGTAATCGGGAGAGGGCAGGAAGTAGTAGAACTCTCCATCCGCATAGATAGTCGTGTTCAACTGCGACGTGATCAGTGTAAGCTCAGCGATCCCGGTCGGCAGGAAGGGTGCGGTCGGGAAGGTCGTTCCGTAGTCAGCCAACGGAGCCAATTGCACAGACTGTTACAGAATGATTTTCTACCCAATCGTGCGATGTGCAAACCTCGTGGCTGCAGAATACCGGTCCAAAATACCCATACCTAATGTGCGCATTTAGTAGTACAGCACTCATGTCTTCATAACAACATACCCACAGACAGCGCCCGAGATCAGAGAGAAACTCACATTGCCCAGGACTACCCAATCTGTTGTGTAGGAACGTCTCGTCACGAAACCTCAATCGGTCAAGGCCGTCGAAAATGCTTAGAAACGGAACGATTACTTGCGGTCTGGCCTTTCATCAGAACTACCGTCACATTGATGATGTCCGGCTCGATGGTCACCTGGATAAAGGAAACTGTTCAGTTGCAAACAATCAACACCGAGGTGTAGTCGACGGTCGCAACCGCAACGAACATGTTCGTTGATGCATATGGAGCCATGTCAGTGACCGTGATATAGTAGTTGCCCAGCTCGCAATCCTAACACATTGAACTATGCACAACCATTGAACTGTTCAATATACCGGAATCAGACTGAATGTGTCCGCGCTTTCACCATCGGATTGCTGGTTCTCGGCCACCACCGAAACCGGTTGTGTCGACTGGAATTAGCTTTTTCTCGGAAGAGGAGGAAAGTCATTTCTACGGTCAGGTAGAGCGCGTTGTTGCTCTTCAGCACGGCTTCCATCAGTTGATCACCGTAGTTGGTCTGGATCGTGATCGGGGTGATCGGGATCTGAAATATTGCCTCCATCTTTTTTGCTAGGTTTCGTTCGCTCACGTAGACGGACTGTCCGGCGGGAACATTCTGATTGATGGTCGTGAAGTTTGGGAACGACGGTGCTGTGATCGTGATGGATGCGGCAACAGTGCCCGGATTGGTCACGACGACCGACAGGACTTCCGTGTATGACGTGTCGTTGAGTTTGAGATGGTTGTTGAGAAAGGCGAACGAGAACGACGTTCCTGTCGTCGATGGTCGTGTCGTAATTCGTTTCCTCAGCTCGGGTCGCTCACGAATATGTCCTGAACCATAACTAAAAACCTGCTGCTCGTCATGTTCCGTGCCTTCTCGGATGCGCACGACGTTGGCGAATCCCAGTGAGAGTAGGCAGAACAAAGGCAAAAGGAGAAAGATTCCTTGTTTCATGACGGTACCGTCTTTGAGGACACGGAACTTCTCGAGAGCAACACTACTACGCGGATGTCGCTGCGGCTGCTACGACAGTGGAAGAAATACTCACGATAAGGTATAAGGGATTAGAGCACGGCATTGCATCAGAACCAGACTATCGATTCGACTCGCTACTCCGTCGCCCCGCCCAGACACCAATAACAACTGCTCTAACTTTCATGATCATGAAGGTAAGTTGCATCATCATTGGAATAGCGCCGCCACATTCATGTGTCAACTTGCTCGGAGACATTATTAGACTGATTCTGAGACACAAGGCGCACTTCCTCCCGGCTAGCACGAGCTGCCGGCCGTCTCTGCAAATTACATCGTGTCACAATATAGTACAATGACGCATAGACGACGAAATGGTGAACGTACGTGGCAGGTTCAGTCCCGGCGAGAAAGCGTAGCCCGTGTAGAAGCCATAGCCATAGACGAGCACGTTGAAGTTGGGCGTGCCGGTTGTTCCGGGAAGAGGGGCCACCGAGTGTGTGCCATTGTTCACTTTCACGTCGATGTAGTAGTAGTTTCCGCGACCGACGCGAACGTACAGGAGAGCGTTCGGTGGAACTCCGTCGATTGTGATATTTCCAGTGTAGACTTCTGTGGTTGTGATTCGAACGTAGTGCGTGTTCAGCGTCTGATCCTGGACAGTCATTCCGGTCGCGAATTGGACCGGCTGCGATGTGTACCAGTTCGTGGGCGCGATGTTCACAAAATAGGGTGCACCATATCCTTGGATGCTCGAGCCGCCAACCTATATTATCATGATCCATAAGAGATGAAGATTAGTGAATTGACTGACCGCCACCAACTGCACCGCCTTATCGGTGGTGAAGAGCGCCGGTTCATCGGTTTGAACCAGGAGGAAGTAGTCGGGTGGCAGGACGTAGAAGAGCTCTCCGTCCGCATAGATGGTCGTGTTCGTGGTCCCCGGCTCCGTGACCAATGTAAACTCAAGGAGCCCAGCCGGCAGGAAGGGTGCGGTCGGGAACGTCGTGCCGTAGTCAGCCAACGGGGCCAGTTGCACAGACTGTTATAGAGGATTTTCTATGTATTCGTGCGATGTACAAACCTCGTGGCTGCAGGACACCGGCCCAAAGAATCCATACCTAACGTGCACATTTGGTAGTACAGCACCGATGCCTTCATCATAAGAGCACATACCCACAGACGGCGCCCGAGATAAACGAGAAGCTCGCATTGCCCGTCACTACCCAGTCCGTCGTGTACAGATTCTTCGTCACGATGCCTGAGAAATTGCTGTGATCGTTGAGAATGAAGCTCTACTAGCAGTCTGTCCCCGCATGAGGGTGACCGTGTAGTTGTGGACGTTCGGACCGAGGATGTTGATCTGCGTATTATCCCATTTCAACAATTTCATATTTGCAACTCACCAGTGTGTAGTCGACGGTCGCAACTGCAACGAAAATGTTTGTTGATGCAATTGCACTCATGTCAGTGACTGCGATGTAGTAGTTTCCCAGCTCGCAATCCTAACACATTGAACCATGCACAACTGTCGAGCTGATCAGCATACCGGAATCAGACTGAATGTGTCCGAGCTGCCACCGTCCGAGTGCTGGTTCTCGGCCACTACCGAGACCGGTTGTGTCGACTGGAATTAGCTTTTTCTCGGAAGAGGAGGAAAGTCATTTCTACGGTCAGGTAGAGCGCGTTGCTGCTCGTGAGCACGACCTCCATGTTCTGGTCACCGTAGTTGGTTTGGATCGTGGTCGGGGTGATCGGGATCTGAAACATTTCCTCCGCTTTTTCCGCTATGCTTCGTTCGCTCACGTAGACGGACTGTCCGGCGGGCACATTCTGATTGATGGTCGTGAAGGGTGGGAACGACGGTGCTGTGATCGTGATGGATGCGCTGGTGGTGCCCGGATTGGTGACGACGAGAGACAGAACCTCCGTGTACGAGTTGTCGCCGATGTTGAGATGATTGTTGAGGAAGGCGAACGAGAACGATGTTCCCGTCGTCGATGGTCGTGTCGTAATTCGTTTCCTCAGCTCGGGCCGCTCACGAATATGTCCTGAACCATAACTAAAACCTTGCTGCTCGTCATGTTCCATGCCTTCTCGGATGCGTACGACGTTGGCGGCTTCCAGTGAGAGTAGGCAGAATAAAGGCAGCAGTAGGAAAACGCCTCGCTTCATGACGGCACCGTCTTCGAGGACACGGAGACTTCTCGAGAACAACGCCACCACGCGGATGCCACCGCTGCTGCTGCGAGAGCGAGGAGAGATGCGTACGATAAGAGGTGAGGGATTAGAGCACTGCGTTTCAGCAAGACCAGGCCATCGGCCCGTTACTCCGGCGCCTCGCCCATACACACCCACAACAACTGCTCTAACTTTCATTATCATGAAGGTGAGCCGCATCATCATCAACATCATCGAGACAGTGCTGCCACATTCATGTGTTAACTTGCTCAAAGAAATTATTGAACTGATTCTGAGGCACAAGGCGCACCTTCCTCTCGGTTAGCACGAGCCACTGGTCGTCTCTGCAAATCACATCGTGTCACAATATAGTACAATGACGAAATGGTGAACGTACGTGGCAGACTGAGTCCTGGCGAGAATCCGTAGCCGATGTACGAGCCATAGCCATAGACGAGCACGTTGAAGTTGGGCGTGCCGGTCGTTCCGGGAAGAGTGGTCACCGAGTGTGTGCCATTGTTCACTTTCACGTCAACGTAGTAGTAGTCTCCGCGACCAACACGGATATAGCGCAGAGCGGAAGGAGCAATTCCGTCGATCGTGATGTTTCCCGTGTAGGCTTCTGTGGTTGTGATGCGAACGTAGTGTGTGGTCAGCGCTTGATCCTGGACGGTCATTCCGGTCGCGAACTGGACCGGCTGTGACGTGTACCAGCTGGTAGGAGGTATGTTGATAAAGAACGGCGCGCTGTTGCCTTGATTATCCGACGCACCAACCTGCATAGAACATGAATATGCAATGCGCAGCCATTATGACATAGAAGACAGACCGCGACAATTTGGATCGGCTTGTCGGACGTGAGCAGTTGTGGCGCAACGAACTGATAGAGCAAGAAGATATCGGGCGTGGGACGGAAACTGAGCAGCTGTCCGTCTCTGTAGATTGTGGTGTTCGGTTGAGCCGTCAGGATCACCAGCTCCGTGACTTTGGGTGGCAGGAACGGTGCGATCGGAAATGTCAGTCCCCAGTCTGAGATCGGAGCCAGTTGAACGGACTGTTGTAGACTGATCTTTTTGCTTGCTCGTGCAATGTACAAACCTCGTGACTGCAGGACACCGGTCCAAAAAACCCGTACCTAACGTATATTCAGTATAGTACCTATTACCCTCATCATCATAAGAGCACATACCCACAGACGGCGCCCGAGATCAACGAAAAACTCGCATTGGCCGTCACTAGATCGTTCGTCGTGTAGGATCGCCTCGTCACGATGCCTGGGAAATCGCTGTGATCGTTGAGAATGAAACTCTACTAGCAGTCTGTCCCCGCATGAGGGCGACCGTGTAGTTGAAGGCCTGCGGCTCGAAGATGTTAACCTGTGTATTATCTCACTCCCACAACTTCACATTCGCAACTCACTAGTGTGTAGTCGACGGTCGCAACCGCAACGAAAATGTTCGTTGATGCGATTGGAGCCATATCGGTAACTACCCTGTAGGATGATCCCAGCTCGCAATTCTGATACGTTGAACTATGCATAACTGTTGAACTGTTCAGCATACCGGAATCAAACTGAATGTGTCCGAGCTGTCTTCGTCCGAGTGCTGGTTCTCGGCTACCACCGAGACAGGTTGTGTCGACTGGAATTAGCTTTTTCTTGGAAGAGGAGAAAAGTCATTTCTACGGTCAGGAAGATCGCGTTGTTGCTCCTCAGCACGACCTCCAACAGTTGATCGCCGTAGTTGGTCTGAATCGTGACCGGATTGATCGGGATCTGAAATGTTTCCTCCATCTTTTTCGCTAAGCTTCGTTCGCTCACGTAGACGGACTGTCCGGCAGGCACATTCTGATTGATGGTCGTGAAGTTTAGAAACAGCGGTGCTGTGATCGTGATGGATGCGGCGACAGTGCCCGGGTTGGTCACGACGAGTGACAGGACTTCCGTATACGACGTGTCGCCGATGTTGAGATGGTTGTTGAGGAAGGCGAACGAGAACGACGTTCCCGTCGTCTCTGGCCGTATCGTAGGTGCAACTCGATTCGCCAATTCGGGCCAGTCACGAATTGCACCTGTTTTTGTGAGTAATACAGGCGGATGGGTTTGATCGATCGTTATCCTTACCTTCCCGGATGATTCTGTTGCCGGCGCCCAGATGGGCGAGGCCGATCAAGGCCAGAAGCACGACAACGAGCCGTTCCATACAGCAGCAGTACTGTTTGATTGAAAGCAGCGAGTGAGAAGACGAGAAGGAAGCGGATGTGTAAGGGCTGCTTGATGAGGTTGCTCCTCCGCATCGTCACGATAAGAGGCTCAGCAAGAAGGGAAGGGATTAGGGTCTTTGGTCAGCTCCCGGCACACCCACAATACAAGAACAGTGCATTAGTTCTGACTTGGAGCTATGGTGGTATTGCTGGCTCTGCTGCTGCAGCACTACAACGTCAAAACCCTCGTTCATCATCGTGATCGTCGTTAACGGCATTATGAAATCGAGTGCTATGATCGTAGACAGTGAAGGGGTGGATCCTGAATGAAGGGGTCCGGTCGTTTCGCGACCATATCCGGGAACCAGAATTCCGTCCGGAAGAGCGTGTCGTTCGGCGCTCGCGGAAAGAACGTCTCCCAGCCGAGTAGCACGCCTGCAGTCATGTCAGCGTCATGTCTTTTAGCCATAACAATCAATACGGGACGAGACGGACGAGTAGACCCTTATGAGTGTAGGCTTCCTTCCGTCCACGGTCACGTCTTCCTTCGGCTCGCCCTCATAGACGTACACCTCGACGACCTGGTCGTTCGGCAGATCCACCTCTTCGGTTCGAGCCAGTGGCAGATCCGTCAGACCGCGACTGCAACACGGAGATCATCATCACACGGTGTGACAGAAGAATGGTGCTGGCGGCCACCTTTCGAAGAATGTCGTGTACGTGATGTCTTCAAGCGTGCAGTTCTGTGCGCCGATTGCTGTTGCACTCACGAAACGATGTTGCCCATCCAGACCTGGTCATTGAAGGCGAAGGAGATGTTCGGATAGAAGAGATACTGCTCCTGTGCACCGACTCGAAAGTAGAGCTTGCTCGTGGTGTTGTCTTGCTCCCAGCTGACTGGCAATACGGTCACATTGTAATTATTCGGCGAGCCGGGCTCCCGATGTACAATCGTGAGGGTTCCATTCAAGCTGAATTGGGAGCGGAGCGGCACGAAGTCGTCCAACTTATCACTCTGATCCGAGTTGTCGGTCTCCTCGGCTGTGTCAATTCTTTCAAGTCTATCGGTCGGCGCGTAGTACCATTCACGACCGAGTAGACCACAGCGCCGACGCCGGCCGACAGGAAGATCACCGCCAGAAGAATGCGGCCAGCTATGGACCAAAACTGAAGGACACGACCTTCATGCTCTAGCAAGAAAAAAACGGCGATAGCACCGAAGATGAAGATTGGGTCGAGACTATCGACACATCGTCGCCCAGATCCTCCGGTTCTCGTTTTCTCTGGCTGCAATTGTTTCGCGAAGGGGTATTCACTCCAATCAACTCCATACTGAGACGCCTCGCTAGCCGAGTCGCTCATCGACGACATCCTCCTCCACTCGATCGATTGGTCTTCCTCCCGTCTACGTCGCTCCTCTCCTTCTCCCCCAATCAAACGGGAGTGTCAGTGCCGCCGTCGTCGCAGCCGCAAGTCGGCCCCGAAAGAAGAGGCAGTCGGTCTGCTTATCGGCTAGCTCCCACATTTACGGCCTCTGGCAATGCGACCGGATCCAAGAGCGGCGGCAGCAGCAACTTGTTCATGGATAGAGCAAAATGCATGCCAACGCGTGTGTGTACGTGCGTGGGTGTTTGTTTTATGTGCAGATAACGAGAAAGACGAGGTGTTAGATGATGCCGTGCAGCTCGTGCAGCACCTGCGGGCCCATCTGCTTGAAGAGATCCTGTTCCTGCTTGCGGAGCTGCAATTCCACTCGATTTGACTCTCCCTCTCTCTCCCTTTCATCGTCGGGAATCTCACATCGACGACGCGCTGGAAGAACTGTCTGGCTCTCGGCGACAGGGATCGCACGCGCGACTCGACGGACTCCTTCTGGCGTCGGATGTCCGCGATCCAGGACTGGAAGGAGGACAGCTGTTGGGGTTGACGGAAGTGCGATCGGGCGAACTGCTCGAGCTGGGAATGTTTCTGCGCGTCCTCCAGCTCGGGATTCATCCAGATCCCGTCGAACTGCTGTCGTTCGGTCGGCGTCATCAGATGGATAAAGGCCGGACCCGTCGAGGGGGCGTCTTCCTCTGAAACTCCCCGCCATCGTCCTGCACGCGCTTCGTTTTGCTCTCACCCTGTCCAGCCTTCTGGATGTGCGGCTGTTGTTGCTGCTGCTGCTGCGCGGGCGGCGACCCAAAGATGGCGTCCTTCTCCTGCTGCGACAGCGAACCGACGATGTCGAAGGTGCGCGCTTGCTGTTCCCGACATTCGGCTCCCTATTGTCACGATATATTCCAACGTCACGGCCATCCTTGTCTACACTCACGGGCTGATATGATTGCCACACTTTCCGAAGTTGCTGTCCTTGAAGGGACGGCATTCTGTCGACGAACGGCGGCAGTCCGCAAGGGATCTGAACGGACTCCTCTATCCAACGCCAAACGTCAATTCACTCGAACCTGTGGTTCCTGCGCTCGCACGTACTGGACGAGACCGATCGCGAGGAGAATCACCAGTCGTCGAGTTGTTGTTGCCATCGCTTCCTTCTTTTCCCTCGCTCGGCCTGTTGACTGAAAGAGTCCTTCCTCTTCTGGTCGTCGACGAACAGAGAGTCGCGCCGCCCCTAAATAGGCGCTCAGAGGGGGGCGTTTGGCGAGAGAAGCAGCAGCAAACGGGAGAAGAAGAAGGAGACGGGACAGATGGGTGAAAGTGGAGACGTGGAGAGGGGGAGAAGTTGACGGTGTACGTGGGCGCTCAGCCCAGTAACCTTGATTGCGGCTCACCCTTCTCCAGAATCTTCTTCTTCTTCTTTTCTTCTTCCGCTCCCTTCTCTCTTTCCATGCACTAACTCCTGGCGTGAGGATTACTAGGCACCACAAAACGCAGACAGGCAGGCAGACAGCAAGTAATGGCAGTCAGTCGACGATGGACTGGCTGTCCGAACATGTTCTCTTCCTCTCTTCCTCGCCACTCTTTGCAGTAGCAGTGTAACGCAAGTGCGCGCACTGACTGGCACACAACAACAACAACGCCAAGAAGAGCGAGCAGCAGGAGAGGAGCGGTTGTCCTTCCGTCTCTCCCAGTTGCGTGCGTGCATGTGCGCGCGCGCATTCGTCCTATTTGTATGCCCCACTCACAATGCCAGCGAACGCACAGGAGCCGCGCTGCAGGAAGTAAGTGTGCGTGTGCAGTCGGATTTCGGTCAACATGACCAAAAAAAGGACAATGGGCGAGAAGAGGCGTGTCTTTGTTGAGCAAAACAGAAAACATCGTGCTCTGGTGCCCTAATTTCGCTGCTGCTCTCGGAGCCGAGAGCGGAGCGCGTTCTCAAGCAAGAGATTCGCCACATTGTCGGGCTCATCGCGCTGAGCCGCCGACTGGGCGGCGTGCGCACGCTGGACGGCGTCCACGGCGGGGTAGGGATTGCCATCGATTTCGAGAATGGCGATGTTGTAGAGACGGTAGTAGCGTCTGCGGACCGCCTCGACCGGATGGCTGCCCTCGTACGACTGCAAGATGAAAGAACCGGATGTGTGTGTGCGTGTGTGTGTGTGTGTTTACAAAGAGAGGAGGAGAGAGAGAAAGAGGAAGAGACAGACCAGCATGCGACGCGGCGAGAGTTGATGCAACGAGGTGAATGGGCCCTGCGGGATGGCAGTGAAACGGGGCGCCAGCACGCGATGCATCTTGTAGATCAGGTCCGGTTCCAGGAGCCACCAGTCCAACATGCGTGCCGTGTACTCGTCTTGACTGCCACGCAGCACGGCCAGTTGCAGCAGTCGCTCCATATAGGGACGTACTTCCTCGGCGCGGTTGTGCGACAACTCGACACGCTCTTCGCGAACCAGACGCGTCACGATCCTACGTGCCACTCATGCCCTCGTTTCGTGAAGGGTGGAGAGCACAAAACGGAAGAGACACATACTTGCGAAGAACCTCGATGCGGTTCCTCAGCGGCGGCGTGCTTCCGTCCTTCAGCCGTTGAGGGATGTGTCTGCAATTGGACCACCAGTTGCGACCCACTGAGACCGACGACCGACCCGATGGGGGCCCGGATGGCGGGCAGCGTCGCCTTGGACATGGCCCTCACGACGGATGGGCCCACTCGACTCGTCATCCTGCTCGCTTGCCTTTCGACACAACATTGCGTAGCAACCGAAGCGATACCACGTGAACGTTCGAACACAGACACCTGAATCCAATCCTCGTCACGATCATTTTCTCCTCCTCTTCTTCAACTTGTTGCCATCTTCGGTATTGTTGTGTGTGTGGAGATCGGCGTGTCCCGGTCGATCTGCGACAAAAGTCGAGTATACGATGCACATGTTTCTCTCTCTCGTCTTTCAATTTCTCGTGCAGATGCGGGCGAAAGACGTGCGCGTTGAGCGGTGTGTGTGCATGGTTGCGAAAAGAGTGCATGTGTGTCCAGAGGAAAGGATGCCCGACCAGAAAAGTGAACGTCCGTTTTCTCTCCCCGACAACTTCGTATTCCAGTCGAGAGAGCCTACGCATGACAAACTAGCAGCTAGTGATGGTGGGGATGACAGACTTCTGAGAAAGAGCACCGGTCCGTGTGCGTGCGTGTGTGCGCGGAGAGAGAGTGTAATCACGCCGACAGAGCCGAGAATGGAAGAAAGGAGAGAAGAAACGGACTGAGATGATGTGTTGCTAATCTGACAGGAGGAGAAGAAAAAGAGATATTTGCATGTGTTCCGTCTCTCTCTCTCTGTGCGTGTGTTTAGGCTTCGTCTTCGACCAGATACGTAGTTGCTGCGCGTGCGCGAAAGCCTGGCCGCTTGCGTTATGCTTGGTGCATTGCCCCGTTCCGTTCTCTGCTTGCTCCGCTGACCTGACATGCCTCGCGCATCGTCCTCCTCTCATCATTAGCTGTGTGCGTGTCTGTGGATTAGCGGAATGGAGACGGTCCCGTGCCACCTTGTCTTCTCTCTCTTTCTCGTTACAGGTACTTAGGGTGCGCGCAGAACGACAAACTCCCATGCCTAGAAGATGGCCTCGTGAGCTCGCTGTGTGGGCATGGATGGCGATCGGGCTGTGATGCGCTGCGCTCGACGCGGCAACCGCAGGATGCGGGACGCCACTTCGGGCAGAGACGGACGCTCGTCCGGCTGTGCGGACCAGCACTGGAGCAGGAGGGATTTCGCGTCGGCCGAGATCCCGTATCTCGGCAGCGGGGGAGTGTGGCCCGACGCAGTTCGGTAGAGCACCACCTGCGACTCGAGACGAGTCGAGTCCTCGCCGGCGTGCGAACCGAACGGCAACGACGACGTCCACAGCTCGAACCACAGAGTTCTGCGGACGAACGTTGTGATGTGACGGCACCAACCAACACCACAGACCCGAACGAGTAGACGTCGGACGCGGTGGAGAAGGCCAGCTCCAGGACGGAGCCGTCCGTCTCGTCTCGACGTCCCAACGATCGAAGCAGCTCGGGCGCCGCGTAGCTCAGCCACTCTTTCGGCAACCACATCGTCGACTCCCTGCGAGTCATGATGTGTCCTAGCTCCTCTCTCTTTCCACCCCCAACCTCTCGGGACAGTGGAGACGGGCGGCGGAGAGCAGTGCAAAGTCCGTGATCACCACCTTTCCCTTGGCCTCGACGAACACGTTGGACGAGCGTAGATCGCGATGCAGAATTCGTCGCGTGTGCAGATAGGATACGCCCTGCAGGAGACAGATTCCCCGTCATCATGCAACGGCGATTTCACCTGGCAGATTTGGGTGGCGAAGTGCAGCAGTTTGTCGTAGTCCAGCCGTTCGCCTTCGACGTGCAGCATTCGGTAGAGCGGGGTTCCCTTGCAAAAGTTCATGACGAGCGCCCAGTTCGGAGCCTCGAGGCAGGCGCCCAGGAACAGGACCAGATTGTCGTGACGAGTGATCTGCACGCGCACGCAGCGTTCAGTTATCGTTAGACGGCCGCATATACATACTTTGTACGGTTCGAGTTCACGCTTGAAAGCCTCCAGTCGATGTTGCTCATCCACGGGGGCGTGATCCATCGACAGAATCTTGACAGCAACGTCACCGTAGTAGTTGCCGTGATACACCTATTTGGGATGAACCTTTGAAATGCGAGTCAACAAGTGCACCTTTCCGAATCGACCGTGACCGATAAGTGAGGGCTTTCCACTCCTGTCGGACTTCATCTGGATGGAGGCGAACGGAATGGTCACTTCGGTCCACGCAGCAGCGGCAGCGGCAGAGCCCGGTCCTCGAACGGTAAACATGTGCCACGCGCCGCGCTGCAGACGACCGCCACCCGCGCCAGCCGGCTGTCCATCTTCGCCTAGGTCGATCTCAAAGATGGACGGAAACGACACGTCAAACCTTCGCCATCATCCGTGTGCGACGAGCCGGCCCCCTGTGACAGTTCGGTGAGGGTGTGCTCAGTGCCCTGAGATCCGGTCGAGTCGACGATCAGAGTGAGCTGGGATCCGGTCGAGCCTGAACGACGCGCACGATCTGTGGTGGCTACACGACACAAGTCTGACTATGGAGTGGAGGCGGCGGAGGTTCGAGCGTGATCGCGTGCTCGTCGAGTAAGCTGGACGTCGGAGGAACGGCAGTCTGAACGGACGCGTCCGAGCAGCGACTCTCCACAACCGGATGCAAGCGAGACGACTGACATCGATCAAACGTCATCACGTGTCCCACCCCATTGCTCGTTGACTCACCTCTGCAAATGCTGACGTAGTTCCGGACGAGCCGGTGGCCGCGCTTCTCGAGGATGCGTACGAAGTCGGCGTCATGCCTGTTATCAGGCACGGGTCTACAAAGGAATGTCAACACTCCACCAACCAAAAATGGCGGGCGTCGACGGCGCCGAGCTATTGGTTGACGACGACGAATCCAGAACAACTTCCGCGTAGACGTTCGGCGGATATTGGAAGGTCGGCGGAGTGCCAACCTGGAACCGCAAGCACTGACATGAAAGCGAGTCATGAAACGGTCGGCACCAGAGCAGGGCCACGCATCTCGTTGAACGAACGAGATCCGGGCAGTGCAGATCCGGACGACGAGGCAGATGAGGAGCACTCGCCAGCATTCTGCATCATCAGTTCAATGAGAAAGACAAGTGGATAAAATGCCCGCCTGAATGAACATTTCCGTGAGAACGGCCTTCAAATGGTCTTTGGTTAGTCCACAGGCCGAGTCGGTCATCTTCGACTTGCACATCGGATGAACTTGGATCCTGAATGACGGCACGTTACGTGGGGGGAAAAGAAGGAGAGCACTGACTTGCAGCTCTTGCACTTTTCGCAGGGGTTGAGAAAACTCAGCGGTCTTCGGCAAACAAAGCATTGATTGTCGGTGAGCTTGAAGGGAATCCGTCTGCAATGATTGGCATCATTTGGACGACAGCAAGAACAAGGGTACTTGGTCTTCCAGACGTGAGGAATCGCGTGCAGCACTCGACCTGCAGCCGGGCCCGCTCCTCGCGGAGAGCGCGGCATGCCCGGCGGTCCGCCTGCAACGAGAGAATGGGCATCCGGAAGGAGCGTCAGAAATGAGCGCTAGCAATGAGCGGGGCGGTGAGAGAAGGCAAGATAATCTTGCGAGAAGAGATAACGGACAAATGCGGGTGTAGCCAGAAAAGAGGTCAGAAAATACGGACTGCCGTCGTCGTGCATGCTGTGCGGGCGGCGCGAGTCGACGGCCTTGCTGATGGCGCTCATCCTCCTCCTCCGTTCTCTACCCCTCACCGACTCTTCTTGACTGGCCGCCGAGACGCGTGCGTGCAACCCTCGCTTGTGGAACACGTCAACAGCGATGACAGACGAACGAGTTCTGTTTGCCGTGGGTCACACACACACACATGCATGCATGCACGCACATGGATCATCGATCAATAGGCGGTGAGCGATGGGGAGAAAGAGAGGGCGAAGGGAGGACGGGGAGGGGAAGGCAATGATTACCGAAGAGCGGTGACTCGAGCGGCGGATGTCTGGGCGTGGAGGGCGGAGCGGCGGGCGTCACGTTGCTGAGCAGTCGGAGGGGCGAGGGCGGCGAGAGGGTGGCGGCCCGGGTCGACGACGAGGCGCAGGCGCTCGGAACGGAGAGCGACTCGCGGGAACTGCTCGCTCCTCGGGTACTCT
>JACMII010000468.1:4330-16953 GCA_014805405.1 Bunonema sp. RGD898
CGTCGCCGAGCCGGCATGAAACGCGCGAGCTTCGCCGGTAAGCCTTCTCCTTCGGTATCCAGACTTTTGGCCTCTGAGAGTCAAATTCCAGAAGGTCGATGTGAACGAATATCCTTTCTCGTCGAATGCTGTGTTCAGTCACTGAAAGATTCGTTTATATTTTGGAATTTATTTTACAGACGCAACGACAAACGGTAGTTGGGGAAGCGTTGAAATGGAATTCACTCAAATGATTCCGGTCTGTGGCAAGAGCGGATTGCGAAAACTGAGCACAAGAATGCAGAGAGTTTCAACTTCATCAGCTCAACCCAGGAAACGGCCGAAAAATATGCGAGCAATCTTGCTTGGCAAATCACTATGTGCAGCCACAATTCAAAAAACTCGAGAACGCACGCAGAAACAGGTGTGCGCGCGTTGAGAAGCATCTCGATAGGAGTGCACGACTTTGTGACCCGCTGTAATGCCAATCGATCGACTTTGTGACCGGACGCCAACGTGCCGGGGATTTTCCCGGGAGGGGCCCAAGGCGTGCGCGTTAACGCTGGCATCCACTACCTTGCGTAATTCCGTTTCCCGCTATTAGACTTTGCCATTGCGCTCATGCAATGGTTTCGTCTCTTCAATGACCCCCATACCATAGAGTGAGGATTTCATCATCCTAGTTGCGAACACGTTTCGCGCGCAACTACAACTCACTCTTGAAAAATGTTCCCGCTCTGGCCCTTTATTATTCAGCCCCTAGCCAAATTGGGGTTCTCCCATCCCAAATGAGGAGGCGTCTCTCGCAGCGTTCTTTCACACGAAAATTTAGGCGTCAAAAGCTATGAAGGAGACTACGCTGACCAATGGTGGCGCACATCTCGTGTCGACGGCCATTCCTCCGCTAGTGGCCGTCGCTCAAGCGCAGGACGGGGCGGCCGGCGAGAGCGAGAGCATCTGGTTTTACGATTTCAGAGAAATTCGTCGAATGTGCCAAAATTCAGGAACAAGCTGCTCGACGAGGTCTACACCAAATCGGCGAACACCAGCTTCAAGGATGGGCTCGTTGTGGTGGACGGTTCGCAGAAGCGTTGATTTGCATTCACAACTACCATCGATTTAGGCGATTCTGGAAGTGGAAAATCCTGTCTCGCTTGGCGCCTAACGCGCGCGCATCTTCCCGATCTTGGAGGAACCGCCTGGCAACCGACGGAATGGCCGTACGCGCCACTCAACTACAAAGTCATGCAGGTAACTTTACTGTGAAATAGCATCAAATAGCGACAAGTGATTCAGGTCCAGGGCGATGGTCGCGACGGTGCCTACGCCTACCAACTCGGTCTGGGAGGCGCGAGCGTCGGTAATCCATTTAAAACGGCTGCTTATAGCAAACGCATGTGCAGGGCTCTCCGAGTCCTCGCAGATGGCGATGCGAATCCTTCAGCCGGACGAGGGCTTCCGACCTCTGATCGACATCGCCCTCTGCAAGCCGCTTGCCAAGACCGTGGTAGGCGCCTTGATTTTGTAAATAGAAAGTCCGATTTCAACTAGCTCGTCTTCTGCGTTCCCATCACCGCCGAAGCGTCGATCATTCATCGTCTTCGCGCCCGTGTCGCTCTCTTCAAGGAGGAAATCCGCAAAAAGTTTGGCACCGAAACCGTCGATGAGGCGAAGCAGACACGTATTTCTCTTGGCGACTGGATTTGCGAAGAAAACGTCATTCAGAGGCCCGCTTCTGGCAGGAGTACGTCGAGCCGATCACCTCGTCCATGACGGCGTCCGTTATCGGTTAGCGTCGTTCGGGTGAATTGTCACATTTTATCCGATCCAGGCGGACCCGGTCTGCCGGCCGTCGTCGGCGCCGAACTCGAGCTCGCCGAGCTGCCAGAGTTGGAGCAGGGCGCGTTGGTCGAGAATCCCGGAGCGCCCATCATCGTTGCCGTCACGATGGGCGATCGAGTGTCGCAACTTCCACAGGCTCACGTCGATCGGTTGCTCTACCATCTGAGGTGAGAGTGATTTCCGTCGTTCGAATGGAAATGCACACGCGTGGAACGGTAACTCTAGCAACGTATAAGAAATTCAGACGCTTCTGCGTGGCGCACGGCGCCGCCCTCGTGGTCTGTTCTGCGCAAAGCGGGAAGAACATCCAACTCGTCTACAAGTACATCATCCACCGGTTTGTGGCGTAACCACTACGAGCGAAATCCCGTCATTTCTCAAGCGCCTTCGGCGTTCCCTTCACGCAGCCGTCGCAGCTCGTCGAACGGGACGCGCTCTTCGTGCCGGCCGGCTGGGACAACCTCGCCAAGCAGGAGATCACGCGCGCCAGTCTCGATCCGTCCGCCGCCATCGATCCGCCGCTCGTGCCGACGCCGACGGCGGGAAGTCAGGCGGCGAAGAAGACGTTCGGAGGAGCGTTGAACGGACCGGGCGCCGGGGGGATCGGCGACGACGAGTGCGACGCGCCAGAGTGGAACGACTTTCTACTCAAGTTGGCCGAGACGACGGCGACGCAGCAACTGCAGCAGGGCGGTGAGTTCACCGATTGCGTGAACAGACGATAACGATTTCGTTGCGCAGGCACGGCGTCCGACGACTCGGCCGGCGAGTTCTCGACCCCGCAGAGCCGCCGCATTCTGGCGGACGATGGCGGCACCGATAAGCTCGGTGGAACGCCGGGCTCGGCGTCCGCAGCTGCGGCGCAGGCCTCGCAGCTGACATCCTTCTTCTCGAGCCTCATCAAGAACGTGAGTGTTTTGTGGTGGTTTTTCCCTTGAAAAACAAACACGTCGACTTTAGAGCCCCGCCGGCTCGCCCGCGTCTCGAGCCACGGCCCCCGGCGGCGGAACACCCGCCCAGGAGGGACAGAAGACGCCAACGACGACGAATGTGCCGACGACGGACGCGGAACGCGAGGCGCATCTCAATCGACTGATGGCCCAGGCCAAACAGCCGCCTCCGCAGCAGCAGAAGAAGAAGTGATGATGGTGATGACGGTAGTCGTGGTGAGGCGCGGCAAGATGATCCCAAATGTATGGACACGTGCATATTTATTACTGCTGCTCAAAAAGCTGATTAAAGGTGGAGAGGATGGGATGATGATGGTGCACAAGTGAGTGGTGAAAACAGCGGTACAAGAGACCGATGGAATATTGACGGGGCGATGTTTGAAAAGGGAGGAGAGAAGATTCAGCACATATTCCAGCATTCTTGGAAAAGAAGAGTTTGGGACGAAACGTGGAGGAGAAAAAAAGAAGAAGAAGGAAGAATGGCTGCCTTCGACAACACGCGCCGTATGGCTCCGTTTTTGGACCTGCATCTGGTGATCCCGCTCCTCGAGTTCATCGAGCCGCGCAAGGTAACTGGATGCTCTGACGTGAAATATGGCGATAAACATTGTCAGATTTACGACGAGGAGTCCTGGAATCTGGCGCATCGTTCCGTGCTCGCTCGCACGAACATGATCGACTCGCTGATTGGCACCTACGAAGGGGGCGAGGTGCCCGCGGACCTGAAGCGGCGCAAGGAGCAGATCCTCGAGGAGCGCGACAAGTTCAAGGCCAAGGTGAGCGCTGGGAAGACGCAGAGAGTGGAGACGAGCGCATAACAGGTGGACCCGATCGTCGAGATCCTGGAGAAGGATAGCGTCAAGGAGATGATGGAGTCGGCGCGCGATCGCGACGCGAACACCAAGCTGCTCGAATATCTGGTCGCGAACCATGGGGTTGGTGAACGGGTTTTCTCTCGCGTCATTTTGACGGGCTTTGGCGCTGTGGCTAGCACGAATTGTGCCGGTGATCTTCATCAGTGTTAGGAATGAGAGAGAGGAGAAGCGATGCGTCGAACCAAGAGTGCGCACATTCATCCCGTCCCACTTGCAGTTCCACGTCGACATGCTGGACTGGCTGTTCCGCTACGCCAAGTTCCAGTTCGAGTGCGGCAACTACACGGCCGCGTCGATCTGCCTCTACTACTATCGGTCGCTCGTGCCAGCCCACAACGCCAACTATCTGAACGCGCTCTACGGAAAGCTCGCCTCGGAGATCCTCCTCCAGGAGTGGGAGCACGCGCGGGACGACCTCGTCCGCCTGAAGGCCTACATCGACTCGAACCCGTTCGACACGGAGAAGGAGCTCGTCCAGCAGAGAGCCTGGCTCATGCACTGGGTGCGTGGATCTCTCGATGATGTAACGAGGCGATCATACGGGGGAAACGTTCAGGCTCTCTTCGTCTACTTCAACTACCCCAAAGGAAGAGATGAGATCATCGAGATGTGCCTCAACCAGCAGCAGTATCTCAACACGATCCAGGCGAGTGGCAAATTGCCGGGGTCCTTGTGATGATGCCGCGCTCTCCAGGTGGAGTGTCCGCACCTTCTGCGCTACGTCGCCGTCGCGGTGGTGACGTCGAAGACGCGACAGAAGAACGCGCTCCGCGATCTCGTCAAGGTCATCGACATTGTAAGCTCCGCTTCTCTCGACTCTACTACACGCTTGCCGCCCAGGAGAAGAACAACTACTCGGATCCGGTGACGGACTTCCTCGCCGCGCTCTACATCCACTACAACTTCGACGAGGCTCAGCAGCAGCTTCGTCATTGCGAAGAGGTCTCTCTCTCTCGAGTTTCGGTGGCGATTTTGCGGAATTGCGACGATTCAGGTGCTGGCGAACGACTTCTTCCTGACGGCGTGCCTCGCGGATTTCCGCGAGTCGTCCCGTCTCCTGATCTTCGAGATGTTCTGCCGCATCCACCACTGTATCTCCATCCAGATGCTCGCCGAACGGCTCAACATGGATCTGGTAGGGGAATTGGGCTATTCCGACTGTGAAGAGTGGAAACAACACAAAGGTCGAGGCGGAGCGCTGGATCGTCGACCTCATTCGGACGTACCGCATCGAGAACGCCAAGATCGACTCGCTAAATGGGCTCGTGGTGATGGGCGTCAAGTCGAACAGTCTGCACGAGCAGGTGCGTGAAGAGACAGTCGTGTCTCGTTTATTCATTGTCTCGAACTCTCTCTCGACGCCAATGCAGGTGATGGAGAGCACGAAGCGCCTCACTCTGCGCGCCGAGCAGATGGGGCTCCAGATCGAGAAGATGCGCAACGAGAAGAAGCCGCTCTCGCTGGCCGCGGCCGCAATGCTGGGCGGTGGTGGTGGCGGCGGCGGAGGAGTGCCGGGACGTTAGGGAACAACGAGAACAAGAAGAAGAAGTTGTTGTTGATGGGGGATCCGGCGCACGAACATTCGAGCACACGTTTGGTTGAAGGAGGAGATGCGGCGGTTTGTGGAGTGTCCCGGGAGAAGTCCGACAACACACGTACAGACACAGCCAGACGCGCGAAGAAATGAAGGAGACGACGGACTGCAGTTTGCACGGAATGACGCCGCCGAGTGAGTGACGCAGGCACGGCGAGGGAGGATTGTTGAGAGGGAAGAGGAGACGAAGATTGAAACGCGAGATTCAGACGTCGTTCCACGCGTCGCAGAAGGGAGACGAACGAAGGGTGAGCGGATTTCTGGCGATGCGTTCGGAAAGAACCAAGACAAAGATAGACTAGAATCCTGCCGGCAAGAGAGACGAGACGTCGTGGAAACGGCGATAAGGAGGAGGGGAAGGGCGACGAAGCGATGCAAGCGAGCGACGGGGGCGGCGGCGGCGGCGGCGGAGGACAGCATCACTACTCTCCTCAGCAGAACCACTACTATCCGACCGTCATGACGAGCGCCTACGAACGACTCACCCTGTGAGAGAATGCCGTCTTGATTTGTTGGGGAAAAAGACGGAAAACAAAAGGTACATCCTTCCGGATCGCTTCTACATCGAGCCCCGGGACCGGGATGGCGGGCCGTCGGACGCGATCTACCTCGAGATCGATCGGCTCCAGGACACGATGCGTGTGATTCGTAAGCACGTCCGTTTGGCAGACGCGCCAACCTTGAGGGTATGCGCGAAACGCCAAGCGTGGTTGCAGCCTCGGCGTCGACGCAAATCCCCGTCGCGCAGGCGGACATCCAGAGTATTCACGCCATCGTCGGAATCGTAGACCTGATTTCGGGTATGGGCGCGCGCGCGCGATTTTAGTGTGGACAAGGCTTATATTGGCTTAAAATCTAGGCCCCGCGCTGGTCGTCGTCCGGCACGCGGAGGTGGTGGCGCAACTGAACGAGCACGACATCTGGAAGGTGCGCACGACCGAGACGATCCCTTTCCGGACGTCCACCGCCTTCCTGACCAAGAAGCAGGTACGCCACCGTGTTGACGTGTTTGTTACGGTTTGAAAATCTCGTCTTCAAGATCAATGACGAGCGCCAGTTGACGGAGATGCTGACCGGCGTCCTGGCGACGCCGTCCTTCTACTTCTCCACGTCTCTCGACATCTCCCGCTCGCTTCAGTGGCTAGGGCAGAACGCGACGCCAGGGTTCCGGCAGCAGACGCTCTTTGCGAGGGTAATGATTTGGACGAGCCGGAGGAGTGGCTATTTCACGAGCGTGTAACCTCTCGGGGGAAACGCGCACGAATTCGAGCGAATCGCACGAGTTTTGTTGCAGGCCGACGCGCAGTTCGTCTGGAACTATCACGCCACGCGACGAGTGCACGCCGTACAGGGGGTGTGCCTCCTTGTTTTAAGACGACCTTTGAATGCAAAAACGTTCAGGCCGCCCGTTTCTGTCTGCCCCTGATCCTGGGCTTCGTGGGCGTTCGTCGAATTCGCCTTCCTAGTTCGGGTCGAATGTTCCAGCTGATGCTCCTGTCGCGGCGGTCCACAAACAGGTGACACACTTGATCGGGAGGGGGCGCATTGCGAAACGAACGGTGGAATGCATTTAGGGCGGGCGTCCGCTTCTTCAAGCGCGGCGCCGACTCCGAGGGACATGTGGCGAACTTCGTCGAGACGGAGCAAATCGTGCAGGTCGACGAGAAGCAGGGCGACATGACGGGCCGCGCGATCACCAGCTTCCTGCTGGTTGGGCTTGTGGGGAAGGGCGTGAACTGGAATATCGTGGGATTTCAGCTTCGAGGCTCGATCCCGCTCGCCTGGCAACAGGCGCCCAACCTGGCCTGGCAGCCGGAGCCGTCGATTCGAAACGGCGTCGATCAGTTGGACGTCTTTGTGCGACACATGCGCGAGTTGAACTCACTGCATCCGGGCCAACATGTGAGAGCGCTTTCCCGCCGAACTCGGCCGTCGAGTTGTCTGACTTGAGCAGCAACGCGCTGCGTAGACCTCTCGACCACTGGCAATCGAAGAACGGCGTTGTAGGTGATCGTCGACCTGGTCAATCAGAAAGGGCGCGAGCTGAAAATCGGCGGCCAACTGTCGCGAATCGCGCGCCAGGCGTGCCTCCCGTTCGTCCGTCACCATGCGTTCGACTTTCACAAGGAGTGCCACGCCATGAACTGGGCGCGCCTCTCCCTCCTCGCGGACCAACTCCGGCCAGAGGTCGAGAAGTTCGGGTACGTTTCGGACGTCGGTTGGAGAATCATGGAGGGAAGCCTTCGAATCGTGCAGGTTTTTCGGCTGTCTCTTCGCGACGCCGGATCGGAACCGGTGGCAGAGCGGCTGGTTCCGCGTCAACTGCATGGACTGTCTGGATCGGACCAATGTCGTGCAGTCGGTGATCGCAAAAGAGTCCCTAAAGGTGTGTGATGTCGCCGTTCGGATTTATGGACATGTTTGTGCGTGCTCAGCTACAACTCGTCTACCTTGGACTCTTGCCGCAGGGAGCAGCATCGGTGCCGATCCCAGAGCTCGAAGCGGAGGTCAACGACTTGTGGTGGGGGAGATTTTGTGCTATTCCTCTCCATGATGAGAGTGACAATGAAGGGCGGACAACGGCGACGACTGTTCGCGTCAGTACGCCGGCACACCCGCCCTGAAGGGAGACTTTACGCGACGCGGAAAGCGAACAATGCAAGGAGCGCTGGCGGACGGTGTGAACGCGGTGACGCGATACTTCAGGAACAACTTCCTGGATGGAACGAGACAGGTTTGGGCGTCTGACTTGACACGCTACGGGCGGAGGGGAGAGAATTTTATGTTTGGCGACATGAGACGCATTGCTAGATCGTCGTGATAACGACGAGACAGGCGTTGTGGGAAAATGGGCGTATGAGACAATCTGGCATCCGGCGCCCGATGCAGTGGAGAGCGCACAGAATACTCGCCTCAGCTTTTGGACGCTTCCGAGGGGGGGGGAAGAAATATGAGGGTGCCGAAGCGAGATGATGCTGCTGCTCGAGGCTGAAATTGAAGGCAGACGTGTATGTGCACACATTGCAGGACGCCATCGACGTCTGGCTCGGAAACGTGGCGCTCGACGATTCGACGACGGGAGGATCGACGTCTGGCTCGAGCTTGTCGCTGTCGGACGACTGGTCGCGCAAGCAACAGCAACAGCCCCTTCTTCAACATAAGCTCTCATCGTCCTCGCTCGTCAGCAGCAGCAGTGGCCGCGGGCGCTCCCTTCCGGACGAGCTCTCGCAGCCGCTTCCGCTCAAGTTCGACACGCACGGGCTGGTCGTCGCGGCGGCCATCTTCGCCATGGCGATGGTTGTGCTGTGCCTACTCCTCGCCGGTGAGCACCGTTTCGAACCCCGGAGAACGTGGAGAGATGTCGGCGCTCTTAAGAGAGAGAGAGGGAGAGTGCCCACCCTCTTGCATCGAGTGCGCGGCAGCGCCATGGCTGATACATATTTCTCGTTTTCCAGCCGATGAAAGAGGACAAGATGCCGGAACTTGCAGAGAGCTACTCGTTCACGTTCTTCTGGTTTGCCATCCTCTTCTTCTGCATCCTCTTCATCTTCGTGCACGGCGAGGAGTTCGTCAACAAGCCCAAGCTCAAGATCGAGTAGAGCTAGGCGAGGGAAAGTGAAAATTGTTGGCGGGGAGAGATGCGTGTGCGCCGCGAGTGTTTGTGATGTGGAGGACGCGAAATGACGATGATGACGATGGAGCGATGCAGACAGACGCCAGCAAGTTAAATGGAGCATAGCCAAAGAAGAAGTATGCGTGGAGACGGACAGGTGCAAGGAGTAGTGATGATATGAAGGGGGAATGACAATAGTGTAACGATCGCTTTGGAGAATGACGACGTGGTGGACGCTTCGACCTAATTGCGATCGTGCAAAGAGATTTGGATTTTCCCCCAACAGCACTGCACCAAAGTAGAATCCATCGTTGTCGTTGTCGTCGTTGTCGTCGGATGAATCACGACGGCGATGGCGATGGTGGTACGTATGTGAGTGCGATATGAGCGACAGCGAGTCGGCGTACAAAGCGAAATAGCGAACTCGGCAGCCAGCGTGTGACGACGCGTCGTCAGGGTTCCGTGAACGGTAAACGTGGCAGCGGCGGCGCAAGCGATTTCATTTGTCTATGTTAGGTGGCAGCTCATGGCCGCCACCTTCCTCCATGAGTCAGCGCATGCTCTCTCGCCTCCGTTTCGTGTTCTAGAAAGAGTGGCGGCGGTGGCGGTGGCAGATAAAGAGGAAATGCTGCCTGGGCGACGGGGGCGGGGGTGAATGGAGGAAGGGACGAGGAGAGCCCGCCCACATTTCCCAAGCAGCCGCTCGCTGTCGCAGTGTGTGTGTGTGTGTCTTCTCTTCCTCGTCTTTGCCTCGTCAGCCTGCGTCACTAGGCGGCGCGCGCGTTCTCCCCACTGCCGGGTCGCCGCCCTTCGTCATTCCCTCTCGCGTAGGCTTTTTGGTTTGGGATGAAGCCGAGTGTCCGGGCTTGGCGGACGCGAGGGATTGGCGTGAGAACGACCGGCCTAGAGGATGCGAAGAAAATGACGCGATCGGCATGCGCGCGCGCATTGGATATGTATGCGTGCGGCGGCGGGGCGGTCTCGCGAGCCGTTTCATTCGTCTGAAGCGAATGGACTTCAGTGGTGGACCAGTGCCGTGTTCGCTCTCCCCCCTCTCCCGATGACAAAACTTTGTCGACTCGTTTCTTCTTTCCACCGTAGCAGGGTGGTCGTCAGCGCGTAGCGAGTGGGTGGTTTGGTCTTCAACGTTAGACACCTCACCCTGACGTAATTCTTCCGCACGCACGCACACTACGTCAATCGCACTTGTATCACTCGGACGCATCGACCGGTCCCTCTCCATCCTGCCGGCGTTTAGAATCACGGCTCCCGGAAGTTGCAGAACACCAGAGCCTCTCCGGCTGGAGAGGAGGAGCTCTAATTCTTGTGTGCGTTTGGTAGTCCCGGAACCCGATACTCTCCCTCTCTCCCCTGCCCTAGCCTCAGGGGGGTCGAGGTCAATTGGGGGTTCTCTCTCCCTCTTCCTGGTCCCCCTCCCCTCTCCTCTCTGTCGCCGCGCTCCGACTCGTCTGTCCCCAGGCCTCCTCTCTTCGATATCGATCGACGCAGGAGCGTGGCGGCGGTGACGACGACGGCGGCGGCGGCGGTGGTGGCGGGTGCCACGGCCAGACAGACACTCGCCCTCGCCGATCGATATCTGGGAGGAGGGGCGGCTGGTTGTGCGCACGCACGCGCAGTGCACTGCAGTCTCTGGTGTGCGTGCGTGTGTGTGTGTGCAATGTCAGTGCTGCGTTGCTGCTGCACTGCTCGTCGTACACCGATGCGCGCACTCTTTTTCTATTACTACCGAGCGGGAGAGGGAGAGGGAGAGCGACGGGATTCTCGATTCTCTCCTATCGCAGGATGGAAGAGGCGCGTGCGCGCTTATCGCTTATCTCCGTGCACGTCGACGGTGTACGACGGGGATGGCTTGACCACGAAGAGAGACGAGAGCTGGACGAATTCGTAGGCCAGCCAGTCGGCACGCTCCATGCCCTCGGGTCCTAGTGGTCGACCGGTCGCCCAACCTCGAGCTGGGCGACGGTCGGTCGGTCTGTGCTCTAGAAGGGCCGAAAATCGATTTGCCCGCCGCTCCTGAGGCGGTCTAGAACAAAATCCCCGTCCCCCTTAATTCGGGAATGATTTCCCTCAGGCTAACTTTACTACTTCCTCGTCTCTCACTCTCGCTGGCTGGGTGCTCGCCGCCGTCGCCGCCGCGCCCTTGGACGAATCGATTTTCGCTCGAGAGAGGGAGAGCGCGCGCGCACGCGTCATTTTTTCCTCCTCTCGCTCTCGCTGTGTCAGGGCGAACGCGGCGCGCGTTGGCAGCTGGGAGAGGGGGGAGGAGTGTGTGTGTGCGCTGCCACGTCACACGCCGTCAGCACCAAGCACCATGGCGTCGCGTCGAAAAACCGGCCTCGCGCCGCCGCCGCCGTCGCTGCCACCGCCGCCGACGGCAGCGGAGCGTTGAACTCGTCGCGACGGTGGTGGCGGCGGCGGCGGCGCCCGCGCCAAGCATCATGTGCAGGCGATGCTGCCATACGGTAGACACCGCCGCCGCCACCGCCGTCGCGGCAAGAGAGAAGAGGGAAGGGATGCGAAGAGAGAGAGAGAAAGAGCGAGGGAAAAGCCAGGACAAGCGATGGGAGAAGACGACGAAACGCGAGCGCAAGTGCGAGCGCGAGTGTGTGACCGACGGCGAAAACTTTCCCGTCGGCCGATCGATCGATCGATTCGGAACGTTCGATTGGTGGCGCGGCGACGGCGACGATGGTGGCGCGGCGATGGCGACGACGGTGGCGCGCGGGGCGCGCACTCTCGCCGACTGGTTTCGTCCTTGCGCACTCGCGCGCGCGCGTACTTTGCCCCCACGCGCTTCCCTTTTTATTGTTCTGTACGCGCGCGCGCGCGCACGCGCAAGAAGAGGGCGAAGATGACAACGGGGGGAAGTCGTGTAGCGCGACTGCGGTGGCATGACGTCAAGACGCACGCGTGCCGTCGAGAAATGGTGGTGGCGCGCCGTGTCACGCGCCCTCTCGTGATGGCCACGACGGCGACGATGGTGATGGTGGTGATCATTCGCCACCGCCGCCGCGTTGTCCTTGTTCCCCCCTTCCTCTCTTCCCTTCCCGTGCGATGTACGACGGCGACAGAGTGTGCGCCGTTGCCGATACGCTAGCGCCTCGGCAGAATTCGCAATCCTGCCGCCGCCGCCGCGACCACCCTCTCTCCCCCCGGGTATTTGACCATCTCCGCGTCGCCCCGTTGTGCTGACGACACGCACCCGCCTCGGGTGTGTTTCCATTTTAAGTCGACGCGATGCCTGTTCGAGTTTCTTTGGCCGGCCGTCGTAAAACTGGGTTATCTCCTCCTCCCCTTGTGCTCCCGCGCCGGCTGCTCCAGTTCGTCGGCCTATTTGTTGTTTCGGGCTATTTATTATGCTTTTTCTCTCTCTCGCGGCGGCGACTGTTTTTCCCGTGCGTCATCATCTCCCTTCTTGCGCTTGTTGCGCCGCCCCGGAGCTCCTCGAGTGCTGCTCCTCGATGTGTGTGTGTGTGTTTGGTTTCTTCTTCTTTTTCCCTTTCGTCTGCTCGCGGGGAACGCACACACATTAGCGTCTCTTTGCGAGCGAAGCAGACGAGAGAGAAAATCCCCCTTCGCCCGGGCGCCGCGGAGGTCAGGTGCAGTGGCGAGGCGAGGAAGAAGACGGAAGAGAGGGAACGAGTTGTTCAGTCTCAGTCAGTCGCCTCTCCTTTCGGTTGACCCCAGTGGGTCCATGTGATCGGCGCCTGAGCGGCGAGCGAGCGACCGACCGAGCGTGTCTGTCTCTC
>JACMII010000469.1:0-11795 GCA_014805405.1 Bunonema sp. RGD898
CTGCGGCCCAAGGCAGTCGATCAGATGACTGAGTTTGCGTATGATTTAATAGCAACGAGCGATAATAACCAGCATGAGACAGCCCACGTCCCTACTGCCAAATGCGTGGCTTTGTATGGCGCCTGGTGGACATAACAGTCGTGGTCTTCCCGTTTCGGGCTCTATAGTTGCCGGACGAATCGTTGACGAAATACCGGCTTTGAATTCGCCCGCGCAGATAGTACGTGCAGCTTGATTCGCCATACTGAACTTGACTGATATGATGATTAAAGTAGCGCCGCACCCTTCGCAAGGAATTCTCTCCCAGAAGCCGTCGCCGTTCAGAACGGCGCAGTCACCACTTCTGGTTGCGTTCTGTTGAGCCCAGTTTGTCCAGTTCACTGACATGTTTGTGTTGATATCCAGCCATTGATCGGTGTTCGGCAGATGGCGAACGGGAAGAAAGATTGAATCTAAGCATGAAGTCTGCTACTCATTCAATCGACTTACCATATCCGCTACCGACACACCCACTATCTTGGCAAGGATTATCTAGGGCGAGCATTGATTCGATGTCAGCGAACGACGTAGGAAGCATGTACATCTTGAAGTCATTGGAGCACTTCAGTGAAAAGCTGCTAGAAGCGCCTTCAAAGTGATGTATTATTACAATCGTGACTTTACATCCATACCCATAGTAGGGCAGATCGATTCGTTCTGGATGCTATTCACCTGCCAATCAAATAGGCACCGCGGTAGATTCGGCACTTTCGGTTCGTTCAGTCGCAGCTCGCAGATACCGGTCTGCCACCAGCCACAATGCGAGACTACGATCGTACCTATGTTTGTTCTTGTCCAATTCACAACAATGCAATACCGTTGGAAAGTAAACTTCCGCATCGCAACCTTCCAGCCGCAGGTTTATTCTCCTTTTCCCAAAAGAAAGTAGTATTGGCCAATGGCCATTCCTTCGAAGACGATCCTCTGATCCATTGCCATTTATTGTCGGTAGGATCGAAGGAAGCCAGTCCGATCCAGGACTTCTCCGGAACCAGCTGGAATGAACAAGGATCGAAACAAACTAATTTCCACAATACCGCGATTAATTCCTCGAGTTCATCCGTAGTCCTGATGCTGGCGAGTGTTGCGCCCAATTTCCGACACTTCCAATGCAGCGTTGTCCATGAGTATCGTATCAGAATTCCGTCTTGCTGTAATTGCCTCAAGCAGAGATCGTCTGTGACACGCGATCGCCACCACCCCTACATGATAATCAAGTATTGCCAGCAAAAGCTGCACACTACCTCAGGACATGCGAAGACATTCAATCCGAACCACACCGTCAGTAACAAGAAGTGGTGGTGAAACATGGGGATGGACGACGCAAACCGACTGATTCACAGCTGTTAACTGCGGACTAATCCATCTCTAGTTAAGTAGGCTCGTTGTTTTATCGTAATCCATCGCGTACACGTTATCAACACTACTTTCACACCTCAATCAGTTACTAGCTTTGGACCGACTTGTGTCACGAGAATTTTTCAGCCGAGAACAAAAGCTAGACAACGTGCGGGAGAAAAGACCAGCAGTTCAGCCCTGCTCCGTTTCATTCAGATGCTCCTGCGCAGAATCAAGTGATCGACGACAAGTTCCCGAACGTCCCCCCCATCATCCATGCGAACGACCGCTGCTTTTCTCCTGAGTTCTCCTTCTTCATCATTGTGATCCCTCCATCCGTCGAGTCGGTGTGTGCGACTGGAGTACGCTGCTTCCGTCTCAATAAATAGGCATTTTCGCTCACGCTTCTCTTTCGGACGTGTGCTGAGACCCGCGCGGGATTGTGTGTCTGTAGGCGTTGGTGTCTTTCGCAGTAGTGCTAGTGTGTGTATGTGTGCGTGTAACAACTGTGCGCACGGCGCGCTAAACAATGCCTCAGGCAGTGCCGTTCCTCTCGCAGAGTCCAGTTATTCTAGAGCTCGTCGTGGCCCTCGTCCTCGTCCTTATCATCGTCGTCCTTATCGTCGTCGTCCTTCTCCTCGTCGCCCTTCTTCGCCTCCTCCTCCTCCTTTCGCTTCTTCTCCTCCTCCTCGATTCGCTTTCTCTCCGCCTCGTCGGCCTTCTCCTTGGCCGCCTTCTCCGCCTCCTTGAGCTGCTCGAACGTCTCCTTGGCGTGGGCCTTGGCGTCATCGATCGAGTCGGCGACGAGGATGTTGTCGAAGATGGTGCCCGACTTGACCTGCCAGATGTCGACTCCGATCGCGCCCCAGTTCTTGTACAGGTAGAGCTCGTCATCGGGCGTGTACTCGGGGTTGTCGATCTCCGGGTGGATCCACTTGCCCTGCAATTTTCAGGTGATTATTAGGCTATGAAGTGAGACGTCGTGTCGAACTGATCTCGAGAACCCCCCGCCCCAATGTTAAAGCGATCAAGACGACGAGATATTAAAATCGAAGGGTACCTTGTAGGCCGGGTTCTTGATCTGCTTCGGCTTCCATTCGCCCTTGTAGTTGGGGTTGTCAATGAGAGGAGCCTCCCACTCGCCGTCCATCTCGTCGTCCCAGTCGGACGGCTAAACACGTTCCCCCATTAGGTTGGTTGTCCACTTTGCAAGATACCTTGGTGGCATCGGGATCGCGAACGTGCTCCGGCTGATCCCAGTCCTCGGGCTTCTTGTCCTCGGCGTCATCGATGTACTCGCGCTCGTCCCAGTCCTCGGGCTTCTTGGCATCGGGATCCTTGATCTTCTTGGCCGGCAGCAGGTCCCAGTCGGACTCGAGCTCTCCGGACTCGACCTTCTCGCCATCGATCTGCACCTCGTAGGTGTTGTCCGGGTTGAGGATGAGCGTGTAGAGATGGGTGAGCTCGTCGTCCTTGCAGCGGATGTCCTTCTTGATCAGGTGGTTCTTGCCCTTGTACGAGAAGATCACGTGCACCTGCGAACGCGGAGACCTCATTCCTCTTTGCACTGCAGGAAATGGCTACCTTCTTGGTGGGTCCGCAGATGTCGGGTCCGAACATGAGGTTGTAGGGCGTCTCGCCGTGGAAGTCCTCCAGATCGACGTCCGAGCTCGTGACCTTGACGTATCCGCCACCGCAGTCGATGCCCTGCTCGTGCTTGACGGTGTACTGGACGACGAGCGTCTTGCCCTTGTTCGAGAACGACTTCGGGAACTTGGCGCCGCGCGAGTAGAAGCGCGCGTCTTGCGACGTTTGAATGCCCTGAGAGACTTGATGTTTCATGTCACCGCCGCCGCATCCTCTTCCCAACCTGATCGCGCTCGGCGTCTCCGTAGTACTTGCCGGCCGACAGCTTGAACTCGCCATAGTCGTCCTTGTGCTTGGACTGGATCCAGCGCTTCTCCCACGAGTCGTCGGAGAACTCCTCCTTGAAGAAGACCTCGGCCAGGGCGACGCCCGCCACCAGAAGGATCGCGAACGCGAGACGCATCTCTGTCTTCGGTTCACCACTGCAAGTGCGCCGGATGCTTGCGGATCGGATCGCACGACAACACAAGGTGAGTGAGTGAGTGTGAGAGAGAGCGAGATGGCTGGAGAGGACGGCCGCCACTAGCCGACGTGGACAAGACTTTTCTGTTCGCCGCCAGGGGCGGGGCCACTGTCGCGCTGGCGCTCTCCCATTGGTCCACGTGGAGACACGCACTCTCGTCAGGCCACACCCACAATGCGCATTCACTTCCAAACAAGAAGAAGAAGACACGTACACACACGCACACACGCGGAGCCTAGCAGTACAGCCACGTTGAATCATATAAGCCCGCTGCAGCCAGGGTGTGGCTGCTGCTGCCGCCGCCGCCGCACTATACAATCGGAGGGTGACTGCATTTGGATGAGACAAAAGAGAGCAGTGTGCGCGCGCGATTGCAACTTGGGGGAAGGGGAGAGCGCAACAGCGTGCACCGATCGCGGGACGCAAGAGCGACAGAGTGACGCCCGGTAGGCCGGCGGCGCATTTTGCAGATCTGGCAAAAGACGGACAAACAGAGATGTAACGGTCCAACTATGGCCGTTGCTGCTGCTGCTGCCGCTGTTGTTGTTGTCTCACATGCGAGGCATGACAACGCGGAACATCTGTCGCGTCAAAACAGTGATGTGTTCACTTTGATCCCGACTCGTCATCCAAGTATGCACGCACGGGGAAGTTTTTTTCCTTTGCGATTCGTCGACGATCGTTCGTGTCTGCTGTGGTGACCGCCCATAATCTGCGTTCTGACAGTCTCGCAATTGGTGCGTGGCCGGGAGCGGTCAGTCGGTCAGCCAGCCAGCCAACCAGTCAGTCGGCGAGCCAGTAGTAAGTCTTGACGATGATCTGGAGCACAAACAGCTCTCCGCCATCGATGGCGACGCTCTTCAGTCGATCGAACGACTTGTAGGGTCAATGCAGCAGAGGGCTAGAGTAGCAGCTTCCGGTTGACCTTTCCCCCCTCCTCGCAGCCCATCGTCGTGTCAATCTGGTGCTGCTGACCACCGGGCGGGCGTGCGAATGTGTGTGTATGTTTATTGTTAGTCGTCTGCGCTGCTGCACTAGCAGCACCAATGAGCTGCTCGGTCCGGCAATGTTTGTGGTCAGTGTGCGCGCACGGTCTCTGCCTCCTTGCTCATTTCCATCTCTCCTGATCTAGCTGCTGTCAATTCTCGGCCGGCGGCAGGTCCAAAGCTCCTTTCTCCCTTCACCTAAACGACGACGATACCGATCAGATTAGCGCGTGCGCGCGCGAGCGTACGCATTGATCGAGATCGTCGATCACCGACCTGTCCGGTCCCTTTGTCGGTGGATCCTCCCCCCTTCTCGGGGGGGGGGGGGGGGGGCCCCCCCCCCCCCCCCCCCCCCCCCCCCCCCCCCCCCCCCCCCGCGGCGCCGTCGGCGTCGTCGTCGTCGTCGTCGTCGTCTTCACGGTGCCAGGTACGGACGAGAGCGCCATCGCGCAGGCGATGGCGTGTCCTTCGGCTGCTTCTGCTCCTATCAGCACTGATCGTGCGTGCGGCTCCCTCCTCGCCTGCTGCTGCTTCTGCCGCTGCTCGCCTCGTCCAAGCACCTCAAGTTTCTGTCCCTCGTCGTCCGCCTGTCCTTGAGGTGCGGGCAGGCGGGTGACTGTCAAGTGTGTGTCTCCTCCACCTCCTCGGGCGAGATGTGGCCGCTGCTGCCGCTGCCGCTGCGAGAGGGTGGTGGCCTTGCCTGAGGATGCGGCTCCAAGGTCGCCCGAGGAGATGTCATCTCTCACTCACGCGCGCGCGTGCGTGCTCCCAGTCAGAACGGATGATCGAGATTGCGAGATTGGCATCGCGTCGCTCACCTTGGGGCGGAGCCACTCGCTTCTTCTCGTCTTCCGCCCCCCAGCACACCCCCAATCAGTCGTGAGTCTGTGTTTGTGCAACCGCTCTCCTTTCCCGTCCGCTGTCAGAGCTGTCTCCTCTGACTGTGCCCCTCGCCCGTCGCCCCCCCCCTCTCCTCCGCCTTTGTGTGTCACCTTCGCCCATCCGCCTCCTCTCTTATTCGCCCTCCTCGCCCGACCTCGAGAGAGAGGGCGACAGACACATGCTCTCCTTCCGTGTGCGCACCTCTATATTGCCTGTGCCCCACTTCCGCACTCCCCCGACCGAGAAGACTGTCTACTGGTGCTGCTGCAGCCCGTCGAAGAGACGGCGCCCGAACAACAGCATGGCGAAGAAGATTCGTCGGACGGCGACGACAACTACTAACTAGATCGCCATCTCCCTTCTCTTCAGACAGACTCTCACTTCTCTCGATCGATAATGGTAACCTCTTGACGTCTTGTCAGACCAAAAGAACGCCTTCCCAGACTGACGACGAATCCTGGGGCATCAGCCAAAGATCCTGTATATAGCTCGATGAATCCGACTACAGCAGCAGCAGCAGCAGCAGCAGCAGCAGCAGCATCAGCGCGATCTGTGATACCTGTACATAGAGACGACGAAGAAGAAGAAGACGCAGCGGCATAGTAACTTATCGATTGAAGAACTCCCTTTCCCGTTCTCGTCGCATTCCGCACATCCAGTCTCCCACCTCTTCATTTCATTCCTTTCACTGTGCGTGCACGTCGTATTCTCCCCTCCTCCAAATGTTTCCACAACGATTTTGACAGAAGACAGCAGACTAAATGTGATCGTCTCGGTGTGTGCGAAAGGACCCCTATCCTCAGAGAGACGGTCCTCGCCACGAGAACAGATTTGATTGACTACATACCAAGAGAGAGAGTGGATGATCATAGTAATAGTATTGACGATGATATCAACGGCAAAAATCAGCATCCTCCGAGAGTAATAAAAGTCTAATCGAGAAGATGACGATGATAAGACGGGGCGATGATGCTACTGATCGAGCTGCGCGGTCGCGGCGCCCAGGTTTCGGTCGGACTGGATCTGCAATCGGGGAGAATTTCCTCCAACTCTGCGACTAGGAATTGCAAAAATAGGATAGGGCTCTGACAGAATTACGCACATCGTCACAGGGAGAGGGGGTTCTCGGCATTCTCCATCTAGTGATTGAATCCGAAGACGCTCTTCAACGTGGATTTGATCGACGCCGCTGCCTGCCCGCCCATCTGCGAGGCCGTCATCACTGTGGATCGGGACATTTCGTCGTCATGACCAGGTCCTCCGAGCGTTGATGCAGTGACTGCGGTTGTGGCCGCAAGTCCAGCGGGCTCGTGCTGAAATTGCACCAACACGATGACGACCAGGAGATCGGGTGATGATAGACAGATAGAGAAGCTCACACAATATCGAATATCAATCGTTGAATAAAACAGCCACCTGTTTCTTGGCTCGCAGCGCCGCGTCCTCCAGCGTCTCGGCGGCCTCGTACTGGCCGCGACGACGATACAGAGCGCCCAGGTTCTTCAGCGTTGACGTAACGGTCGGACTGCAGAGTGCGCACATCACCAGTTCATACACACGTGCCACCGCACAAACCTGTCGACTTTCGCCGCCTTCACCCATTGTTCCGTGTAGGCTGCCGTAGGTGTCTGCTCCGAGTTCGGCGCTCCACTCTTGGCAAGTTCACGGTCCTCGGCGATCTGCCAGATCGACTTGTTGTTGTGGTCGCATCGCCCAAAGGCCTTTTCGTGCGCGCGCGTCAGGATCAGTTTGTAGAGTTCCTCGGCTTCCTAAAAACCAACTCTCTCCGTCTGTTTCACATCCGCGAATTCGACCTTGTATTTAGCCTGCTTCAGGTACGCGGAGGACAAGTTGTTCATCGTCTTCGAGACGTTCGGATCGTCCGGTCCCAGCTTGGTTTCGTAGATCTCCAGCGCACGTCGGTAGTAGCGTTCCACTTCGTCGTATTTTCCCTCTGAAAATACGAACGCTTTTTGATCGTCGATGGGAGTGCTCACGATTCTGGCACAACAGCGCCAAGTTGTTGAGCTGTTTCGCGACGTCCGGATGATCCTGTCCGAGGACTTTCTCTCGAATCTCTAGTGCGCGCTTGCAGAGCGGCTCGGCCTCACGGTACTCTAGACCGATCTTAGACACGACCCGAAGAAAATGACCCACTTCCTCGTTTTCCATAGAGCACGGCCAGATTGTTCAAAGTCGCAGCGACAGCCGGGTGCGATTCGCCGAGACACTTTTCGCGAATCGCCAGCGCCTCGTTGAGCAGATTCGCAGCCTCCTTGTATTTGTTCTGATCGCGATAGACCAGCGCCAGGATGTTGAGCATCGTCGCCACGTCCGGATGGTCGTGGCCCGAGTTCTTCTCCAGATCTTCCAGTGCCTGTTTGCACAGCGGCACGGCGACCTCGTAGCGGCCCTGAGCGTAGATCACGTCATTGTGCACACGAGAGCGGACGAACCTGCGACGCGTACTGGATGACGAGGTTGTGGAGAGTGCGCAGACGCGCCGGGATCTCGTATCCGACATTCGCCGACGCTGCCATCGAGTGCGCGGGCGTCGGAGGATGCAGTTGGCCGGTCAGCTCCTCCTCGTCCTCGGGCCCGAAGCCCAGATCCTGGTACGTGTCTCGCACCGGCTGATTCGAGTCCGGCTGCGTGTTGCTGCTAGCAGCGCCTCCGGCTCCGCGATTCTCGCCCGAATCCTCGTCGTACTGCTTGATGCTGCCCATGAACTCGAGGTGCTTGTTGTTCTCCTCCAGTTGAGCGACCAGCTACATATGCACCGACGCTGATCGCACAATGAACGGGCAGCCAAACCTGTTCGCTGTTCTGGAGCTTCATCTGCGTCGAGGACAGCTCGTCTCGGAGCCATGCATTCTCCTGGACCAGACGACGGACTTGGGCCTTGAACTTTTGCTTCTCCGCCTCCAGGGTATGGACGTAGTTCGAGAGCGCCATCATGACGTTCGCCTCTTCCATGCCGAGCTGCAGCTGCTCCAGGTTCCGGTCCACGATTGTGGTCTTCTCCTCGACCAACTGTGCCTCGTCCGACGACACGTCTTCAGGTTGTCCTCATTGCGAAAAGCAAAAAATATCATCTCTTACTGTGCGCGGCAGTCGCGAGCGCCGTCTTGATTGCATTGTGCTCCTCTTTCAAGGCTTCCAATCCTTGGACGACGGTCCGCGCATTCGCGAGAATGTCGTCGCCCGAGAGCTGCGCCATTCGGCCGAGGTTGTCGAGCTGTCGCCTTCAACAAATATAATCGTGGAGTCGTGGATGGCGAAATGCGGCAACACTGCGCGCGCACACCGCACACACGTGTGTCTCCCCGGCAATGCAGTGGGCGTCGATCGATATTCGCGGCAGAGCACACAGACGCGGCCCCCGTAATGAGAAGAACCTGGGCGACTTACAATCGATAGCTCTGGAGCACGTTCATCGTCTGCTGCTGCTGTAGTTGGTGTTGTCCCGAGGAAGAAGAAGAAGATCCGCCGAGCACGGTCATCTGGACTGGGGGAATCGACACTGCAGCCTGGCCGAATAGAATAAACGAGACAACAGACTGGCACGCAAGCGAGCGAGCGTCTGTGTCTCCACCCCCCGGAGGAAGACGAGTCGATGCTGCTGCTGCTGCTGCTGCTGCTTGTGAGCGGGCGGGAGCGCGTCTCTCTCCCCCCTCTCTCTGTCGCCTTCTCGTCTTCCTCCCCCCTTCCGTCCGTCCGGCCGTCTCTCGCTCTCTGATTGGACTGGCTCTCTCCCCCATCTGCCCCCGGGGACGAGACCGCAGCTTTCGCAACAATGGCCCACGGTTCGGAGACAGACGCCGCGAGAGATGCCCCCGAAACTGCCGGCCATTGCTTTCAATGGCGAGATCCACTCAGAGAACTGGCAACAAGATTGTCAGCAAGATTCGCCTTGTCAGTAGTACGGCCAGTGTCTAACGCCATGCGTCTCTCCATTTGACCTATAGTCTCTCTCCTCCGACAGAGCGTGTGAAAACGAGAGACACGAGACGTTAGATACTGACAATACTGCTGACAAGGCGAATCTTGCTGACAATCTTGCCCGTAGTTCTCTGAGCAGGCCATCATCATTCGCAGCGTCGATCGTCACGACATCAGTTGCAGCAATAGATTCAAGGGTTCTTCGAGTGAGACCTGCATGCATGTGTGTGTGCGGGCTAGACTGGGCAGAGGTATGGGATTGTGGCTTGTGCATCAACACAGCTGGACTGCGAATGAGTGATCACTGCTTGAAAATCACTAGGAATCGAGGTAGGACGCGTCGCTCGTTCTGGACGACGTACTCGGCGCACTGGCCGACGAATCTGGTGCGCTGCACTCGGTCGCCAACCGCAAGCGAGGCGCCTGCATTTGTGCGACTCTTCGAAAGCGACTAGTCATCGAGCTAGCCTTCAACGGAGATCCAATGCGAGCTTCGCGGCTCGACCTGTCCTCTCACGAACAGGGTGTCGAAGTTCTTGATCACGTTCGTCATGTCGTTCTGGTATTCCGTCTGTTCGCGCACTCGCCCGAGCGCCGCTTGACACAGCAACACGTATCGGACGTTCGACGAGGACTGTGTCGCGTAGTTGATCGCCTTCTCGATGATGTCGGCCAGATAGACGCCCTGCATGCTCGACTATCTTGCGTCATCGTTACGGCAACCCAAACCGATCCATGAAGTTGTCCGCACTGGAGAGAATTCGCCGGTTGGGCCAGAAGTCCGTCTCTCAGAATGGAGAGCAGGTTTTGAGGTTTGGTTCCATGCCAGAGCCAGCGTTGGTCGAGATCGGACGCGAACTCGGCGAAGGTCGTCGCTGGCTTGAAGGAATCCAAGCGGATGATGGACAACACTTGATTCCGATGAGGAGACGGCTCGATTGCCTAAGTGTCGTCGACGTCTGCTATGCATTGTGGAGGGAAACGCGGAAACCTGCAGGATTCGCTGCGCCGTCAGGTCATCTTCCTTGAGCGGAGTTAGGCGACATCCCAACGCCTCGCGAATGTACTGAATCGGATCGATCGTCGAGGACTGGGCCGCGCAGATCAGACTCGTCGCCACCTCCACGTGACGCACGTCGACGAGGACCTGGCGAAGAGGATGTTGCCAAGGCTTAGTTTTCTTTCAACGATTGCTATACTTTCTTAATTCGATCGATGTCATCCTGAGTGTTGAGCACCGGAAGTGCCATGAATCCCATCCCGCGCAGCGGCAGACGTGCGTACACTTTGTTCGAGAGTTCGCCCTGACTTCTTTCCTATTGAGCATTTTCAACCACCTACCTGTCGGCTGATGATGTCGAGCAGTTGTGCGTTCTTCTCGTCGGGCGTCCGTTTCTGGTCTCTGATCAACGCCTCCGCGTCCGTGATCAGCGTTGCGAGTTCGTTCATCGCATCATCTGCAGCTCCCCCTTCGCATGAATCTCCCCCCGTCCCCACGTACTGATTTCCCGAATCGATTGGTCGCTGACATTTCCGAGCGGCGACATGGTGTACGACTTGTATCTATCTACGTTGACCTGATACGTCTTGAGAGCATCCAGATCGGTCATGTCTTGAAGTGCGAATCGCACAGCATCCTCGTTTATCTTTTCGCGCGCAACCCTTTTCGGTAGAACGGCATGCTCGAGAAGTGCAGACGCTCGGCCGCACGTTCCCTTCTGAAAACGGAACTCATTGATTTCATCGGCGACATCGGCACACCTCGAGCAGTCGATACTTGTTGGGTTTCGGATCGAAGCCGTCGAGTCCACTCTCCCAGAGATTGCCGGTCTTCGATCGGAAGATCGATTCGAATTCTTTCACTCCTTCGGCCAGTGTCGAAAACGGTGTACACTGATGTTGTCCTCCGCACATGTCGCCGATTCGGCCCCAATTCGTGAAGAGCATCCACAGGTCGACGTTCCGCTTCTTGATCACTAAATGGCTTGTATGCGTGCGAATATATTCGCCGAGTCAGAAGTCCTTTTACATTGCATCTTGTAGTAGTTGTAGAAGCCGAACTGACCGTACTTGACGTTCGTGCACGTCATCAGAACCTGATATCGTGCTCTTCAAATTAGCATGATGATGTCATGGAATTACATCGAAAGGTCGTCCCGTTTGGCCGCAAACCTCCAGCGTTCCCGTGTCCTGGAGTCCACTAGCCTCGTCTGGTTTCAGCGCCGTTTTCGCGCTGTTTCCCGCAGCCTTCTCCTGCTCCAGTCGCTCAACTTTCTGCTTGTAGGCCTCGAAATCCGCTTGCACGTTGAGCTCCGATCGTGGCGCAACCACCGGAGACGCTTTGGGTGGACAGAACTGAAAATCTTTCCTTTTGACCGGAAAATCAAACTAACCGGTTTGCCAAGCGTCTTTTGCATTGCAGCTGCCATTTTCGGTTGTTTCAGACGTTCCGCAACCTCGAGCGGCGATTCACCGTCCTTGTTCTCGTCGGACAAGAG
>JACMII010000470.1:0-16906 GCA_014805405.1 Bunonema sp. RGD898
TCCCCTAGTTCCGTCTCTTCCCCCCCCCCCTCTCCTCTCCTGCTCCCAGCGAGTCGAAGAGCGCCGCCTGCTCGTCCTTCGGCTTCATTGGATTTGGGCGCTCGCTCTTCTCGGGAAGAGTGACGACGCCCACGTCCTTCCCTCCATCCATCGCCCCTAGACGTTGCGGAGACCCTCGCTCTGGATTGGCCGATCCCGCTCGCGATAGACGAGCGGGGAAAGAACGTGAAGACAACGGGCGGATGGCGGGCGGGGGGAGGGGAGAGAGAGACGAGGAACATGCGAAGAAGGCGAATGTGGTGTGCGTGCGTGTGAGTAGGCAGCTGATTTGTGTGCCCTCCCCTTCTCCTGCGCGTGCTTCCGACCGCAGGCGCGCAGACATCCGCGCGCGCGCGCGCCTCTTTCTTCTTGCGCAGCACTCTTCCGCGCGCCGGGGCGCACTTCCCCTCGTCCGAGTGCGAGAAGGAAGCCACCCAATCTTGCCGCTCCTCTCACTGACTCGGTCTGTGCCGATGCGGGCTGTCCTCTTGCTCTTCCCCCTCTTTCTTTCTTTCATCCTAGAGACATGCAGCAGCAGCACAACATGGGAAAGGGCGCTACTACTCCAAACGACAATATCCCCGCGCGAACGGCGACGCTGGCGATGATGATGATGTGTTCGATTGTTGAGGCTCCAAAGAAAGAAGCCCGAGTGAGAGGGAGCCCTCGAAATCAGAGTGTGCCGTCATCCTTTGATTCGGGGGGTGCAAAACAATCGTTTCACGAGTCACGTGCGCGCGCGCTTGTGCATAGGGGCGGGCAGAAGAGGTAGTGGTGGCGGCGGCGGCGGCGCACATCTCGCCTGCCCTCCCTCCCATTCCCCTTTTCGCGCCCGTTCACGTCTCGCCATCGTGCGTGAAAGACGATACATTGCCGCTGCGGAGGGAAATGGAGTCGCCCTGCCACCGCCGCCCCGCCGCCGCCGCTATCCATTCAGTCTCCTCCTGTGGTCTTGCAGTAGCAGCTAACCGGAATGGCGGCCACCTCGGACTCGTCCTCCTCCAGCAACAGTCTGAAGCGTCAGCTCGGCCGGCTCGTCTCGGCCTCGTTCATCCACAACGAAAAAGGTCGGACAACGTTAACGGCGGTGATGATGTGGCGCGCGCGCGCGCATACGAGTGCCATTTGCCGTTTGTGCCGCTAATCCCCAAGGGTGGAGGAAGGAGAAAGAGGGTGGAGCCGACATCTTCTTGTCAGCGACCGGCTCTCTTCTTGCAGCTCCCTTGGCGGGCCGCGACTCGTCGCCGGGACTGCTTCTGGCTGCCGCTACGTCGTCGGGCGGCGCGTCCCCGTCGCTGCGCCAACAGCGCAGGATGTCGACGCACGACGCGGTCCTCGCCACGGCGCCGTTCATGTCTGCCGCCGCGCTGCCAGACGAGTTGGGACATCAGCTCTGTGAGTTCCTCCATTTCCCTCATCATCGCTCTAGTCATGCGCGGGGGGACCACTATGTGCATGCGTATGCTTGCTCGTCTGTCGACCGCACCCCCCAGTGTGTCTACAAGTCTGATGAGTCGTGCATGAGCCAGCTCCTCCTCACTTGAGCATATCGCGTCGATGAGTTAGTTTCATGCCCCTCGCCCGTGGCGTCTTTTGTGCCCATGTCTGGGCCACGATTCCATCGATGAAATGAGGGGAAGGGCTTGCAAGTGCTTCGCTGATGACGTTCTCTTCGAGCGGCGCGATTTCCGCACAATTGGCTCTAGCTCTCGCGACAGTTAAATGCATTTTTTCAGAAGAAGAAGAGGTAAAGAAAATGTGACGCGGCTGCGGGGCAAGAGTCCCGAAGGACAGTGGAAGACGAGCAGGCAGAACGAGCGAGCGAGCGAGCGGGAAAACTAACAGAAGCACTCCCCGGGGGCATTGTTGCGTCGTGCTGTGTCTGTCCGCTCTCGTCCTCAAATCGACTTCTTCTTCTCCTCCTCCCTCTTCGCCAGCCCAACTCGACACGCCAATGCAGCACAGCCGTTTTCCGCACAGAGCAGTGGGCTGAGACGAACAACTGTTTCCAATTAGGCCGCCGAGCGCTGAAGACGCAATAAGTGAAGACGGACGAGCGGGAAAGACGAAACAACGGCAAGGAGCGGGTCGAAAATAGTCGATGTCGTCAGAGAGGGACGACGAAACCGAAAGAAACGGCGGGAGGGGGAGAAATACCTCTCATGCCGGAAAGGTCAGCCCAAGAGGCGGCAGAAAATGGAGGCGCGCCTCGAAAGGGGGACCAATCTGGTCGGAACCACGAGGAAGCGAATGGAGGGACACCGAGAGAGAGCGCCGGACGCTCAGATTTATGGGCACACGCGGTGTGCATCGCGAGGACGAGCAGGACACGAGGTCTTTGAACGCGACGACGACGGGACCGCCGCTGTTCTTTCTCCTTTACGGCGGCGGCGTCGGCGGCGCGTCTATCCGAGCCGCCTCGAAGGCCTCATTTCTTCTTCTTCTTCTTCTCCCCCTTCCTTAAATCCAGTTGCCCCTTCTCTTCTGAATGTTCCTTTTTCGCCTTGCTCTTCCGGCTTTTTCTCACCATAGTCGGACCACCATGAGCGGCGACGACTCGCTCATGCCTTCGTATGTTTGTCGTTGGCGGAAATAGCTATCGCCTTCTTGGAGCGGGTCGCATTTCTCTTCCCCATCACACCGCTAGCGTTGAATTCTTCTCCCCTCTCCGTTGACGCCCAACTTCGGACTAGTGCACAGATGCGGGAGCGTGACATTCGGCTGGCTTATTTGCCTCTCCCTCTCTCCCTCTCTTTCGTTCGTGCAAAGCCCTTGCTAACTCCTTGCGCTTGTTGTTTTGTCCCCCTTTCTGTCGAAAGACGACGGCGACATTTGCGCCGTGGCTTACTCTCGAGTAGAGCGGTATGATTTCCCTCGTATCCAAAACTTTAAAGCAAAGTTTACCGAGCGCACATATTATCGTCGCCGTCTCGTCCTATGCGCTGGACATGCGATAAAGCTGCGACCGAAGCGCACCACTAAAGTGTGTGCTGCGTGCCGATTGCAATGTGCCTCGCAAACTTGCGCCTGTTTCTTCTCCTCTCTTTTCAGCCGGCCGCATACCTCTTCACGGGCCGCCGCTGTCGTGTTGTGTTACAGCCACTTGGCATCACCACCACCCGACGTTGCCGCTCTTTCCCCGCCGCCACCAGTCAGCTGTGCCAGTGGCGTCGGTCTGTCTCTCTCTCTGTCTCTCCCCCCTTCACGTGGCGGTGGTCAGTGGCAGTGCTGTTTTGCTTCGTCTTCCTCTCCTCTGCTCCGGCTTCCCTCCTCCCACTCACTTCCGTCGCCTCTTCTCTCACTTCGCCTCCAGCAGAGCAGATGACAGCGGCGGCGGCGGCGACGGCGATGATGATGATGATGATGATGCTGACTGGTGGTGGCCACCGCGCTTATTTATTATTATCGACGAAGCTGCAGTAGCACACCACTCTCCCTCTCGCAGCTCGCGGGCTGCAGATCATCCGCCGTCCAACCACACCTTCCATTTCGGAGGGTCCACATGGCTATTTTGCTCCCCGCCCGCTCGCCCGCCACCTTCCCACAATCTGACATCAAAGCGTCGTCGATCCCGGTGATCACTGTCACTACCACCACCACTACAGCCCGTTTTCGACGACGAAACGCGTGTGCGCGTGCGTGCTTGCTTGTAGCGCTTTGACGTAGTCTTCTCTCCCTTCTTCAACAACACAGGGGGGAGGCCGTGACAGACCGAAAGGCGCGTTGCTGCGTGACACTCGCTCCTTCGCCCTCTTCTTTGGCATTGATCTTCACCGCCCTCTCCCTCACCCCCCCCCCCCTTCTCGTCGCTTGCTTCGCCATGCATGTGCCACTACTAGTCTGGGTGATCGCGCTCTCGCCCATTCACTCGCGAGCTGTGCGGCAACACACCACCTCCGCCGGCTGCGAATCTTCTCCTCCTCTTCCCGCACTCGCCCTCTCCTCTTCCTCCTCCGCCCACTCGCGCTCAGAGTGCATTTCTAGATTGAGACGCGTGAGAGGGCTATGCGCGCGTGTGTGTGTGTGTGTGTGTGTGAATTCCGAGTTTTATGCCCCGGTAAACAGATGCGTCCCTTTTTCCCGCGTCCATTTCGGGATCGCGGATGCCCCGCGTACTACTCTGGCGCGCACCACTCGTCAGGCAGGACGAGTGTCTGCGGCCCAGGAGGAGAAGCTGAAGGACACTTTAGTAGTTCTCTCGCCACGTGGTCGTTTCATGCGTGCATGTGTGTGCGACGACGCCGACAGATGCGGCTGTCGAGTTTTAGGAGGAAGGGGATGACGACGGGGAGGGGAGAAGGAGAAAGCCCTTCACTCTCTAGAGGCCCGTCTTCTCTCTTCAGCCAGCGAGCGAGCGAGCGATAGAGAGAAAGAGAGACACCGGAAGCCCGGGTGAAGGAGGAGGAGGACGACGCAGCGGCACGCAATCTGGAAGTGCGCACGCGCGCGTGCGACTCTTCTTCTTCTCTTCTATTCACGGCCTCCAAAAGTGCGAGTGAAGAAGGGCTGGTCGGCCGCTGCTGCTGCTGCAACGTCGTCCCCTCTTTTCTCCCTCCCTTCCTCCCTCTCTCTCTCTGAACGGTGACGGTGTTATTGGCATCGCCGCCGCCCCCATGTGTCGCCCGTGCTATCGTGCTGCGCTGTTGTCCCTGAACTTTGGGCGTTGTCGTCGCCGACGCTTCTCCTCGAGTCCATACGTAGATACCTGACACGGCACGTGGAAAGAGAGAGAGAGAGACGTGTGAATGGAGGAGGCTCGTAAAGACGACGAATGCCCTCGGTCGTCCGCTCGCTATCTAGCATTCCACGCGCACACTCGCTCGTCTGACCACAGCGATCCGCCGTTTGGTTGTTTTCGGCTTTGCCCCTTCTCCACTCCTCCGCGCACCGTACGCGTGCCCTCTCTTCTGGGGGGAGGAGGAGCATAAATGATCATCGTCCCTTCTCGGTCATGGCCTGTCGCACCTAATCCTGTCTGGACTTGTCCGCAGCAGTGCGCCTCTCCCTCCCAGCGGCGTGGTCGTGTTTTCGTTCTCCACTCCTGGCACATCCCCGCTTGCCATCGTCGTCGTCGTCGTCGTCGCTGCCGCCACCGCGTCTCTCCAATTCGAGACGCGCGGGGACGGGGGGACAGCGAGATCGAGGCGGCGCGCGCGCGCGCCTGACTAGCGCCCCCTCCCACTGCATGCGCGGGCTTGTGTTGTTTTCCAGCATGTCCCTCTTCTGTCTAGTCCTCTCTCTTCCTCTAGTAGGCCCGACTCCGCTTTGGGCATGGAGACAATCGAGTGCGGCGGCGGCGGCGGCGACACAGTGGTGCGCTCCTTTCAATCCAGTCAGTGCCCTGCCGGCCGGCCAGGACGCGTTCTTCACTTGCTACCCGCTTGCCTCTCTTGCCCACTAGCACAGATAAGGGGGGGAGGCAGGGCGGCGAGAGGCAGGGCGAGTGGAGGGAGGGAAGTATGTGTCATGCCCACGTCGCGTCGTTGTTGTCGGTTGCCTGCTGCTGCTGCTGCTGCCGCCGCTGCTCCTCCTCCTCCTCCTCCTCTACTCGCCTTTTCTCGCCTTCTCCTCTTCTCTCTGCGGCCGGCTGCTGTCATAGGCCGGAGCGGCGAAAAGTCAAGCCCTGTCGAGCTGAAGAAGGAGGCGGTCCACTAGACGAGGATTGGAAAATGCTGTCCCAGCAGTCCTCGCAGCCTCTTCCTGCTTCCTCACAAGCAGACCATCAGGAAGTCGACGGCGCTGGCGAAGCGTCGTCGCAGGACGGAGGAGGTGAGGGAAGACGGGAGCGATTGCCTTTCTGACTGTCGATTCAACCTATTTTGGGGGCGAGTATATTGGCGGCGGCGGCGGCGGTGATAGTGCTAAGCGTCTCTTGGGCATCAAGGATCGGGCAATTCCATATCGGTCTAGTTTCTTTGCCAGCTGCCGGCAGCAGCGTCGGAGGGGCGAGGGCGTAAATCAGTGGGTGCAAGGTTTCCCGCCTCGTGTCGTCGCCGTCTCATGCTCGGCCGAGCAGCCTGAGGCGATGTTGTCGCTCTCTCTCTCGAGCGGCTGATTGAGGGGAGGCGTGTCTTCTTCCTTTCCGGCGTCTCTGCCCCTCTGTTTTTGTCTCTCACGAGCCAGGGCTCGGGGCTGCCTTCTTTCTCTGTTTGTCAGAGCACTCGGCTGTTGCGTGCCCAGCCGGTCGACGCATGATGCCCTCCCTGCATTGTGTAACCCAACACCATGGGCGCCGCCGCCACCGCTGCCGCCGCCGCCGCCGCCGCGAACTAGCAGCATGATTGGAGGCGCGTACGAATGCGGAAGCCACCTGCACCCACCGTTCAGCCAATCTTGACTTCTGTGCACTACGGCATGCTTCGTTGCCGCGGGAAACCGACCCAAGTATGTAGTACTAGCAGTTTCTAAGGCGGTGAAGGCACGGCAGCAGTGTGTATATGAGGACTCTCCCTCTCCAGACACCTGTCCGCCCTGCATCAGATGCTTGTCTAGCTCGAGCGCTGACGGCGACTACCCTCGGTCTTCATTTATTCGCATGACCGCCCTGCCAGTCAGTCCGCTTTGCCCTTGTCCATCCTGATTGGCCTTGTCTGTGCCGCCGCACGAGAGGCGGCGAGCGTTTCACGCGCCACCGGACACATCATGACGACAACGATGTGCCCTCCTCGCTGCTGGGGGGGAGAGCTAATGACCGCCATTGAGTGTCAGAGTTCGTGCCTCCCGCCATCTTCTCCTCCTCTTCCGTGTCTCTTTCTCTCTCGCACCAACCCGGTGGCTTGTGTGCAAGACGCGCCAGCAGCATCAGGTCGTCTACTACGCAAAACGACGACGACGGCGACGACGACGACGACGACGGAAAGGAGACGGGCCAAGTAAGCTCGGCTGGACGCGATGTCGTCGTCGTCGTCGGTCGGCGGCGGAAGCCGTTCGCCGCTTCGACTCTCCGTCTCGCCCGCGACCAACGGACTCGGAAGGACGGTGGACGAGAGGAGGAAGAGCGAGAGTCTGCTCCTCGCACCTCCGCAGCTTCATCAGCAACAGCCGAGACGGTCGATCGACCTGAGCAGTCTCGCCAAGGAGGTCGCCGAGGTGAACACCGTCGTCCGTCGACTCTCGCACGCCTTCGGTACCTCTTTCCCATCCATTTCGGTCGTTCACTGCGCGCCTCCCCTCCGATCTCTCCATGACTTCCGGTTCGTTGCCCCGCTGCTGCGCAGTATCGAGTTTGACGGGATGGCGACTGCCACCGCATGTTACCGGCATGGCGCATGTGTTCTCCCTCTCTCCGAGGCTGGCTAGTCTCAATCTCGTCAAGTCCGTAATGGGAGCGGCCTTGCCGGGTGTCCGATGTCGCTCTCCTTCACGGCGGCAGCTGGTCTCTCTCTCGCTCTCCTACACACTCGCACGCATAACGAGAGGGAGCGCGGGGCAGTCCTACTCGCTCACAGTCCGGCCTCCTCTTGTCGGCCGCGACGACGACGATGATGGTGATGATGATTTGCTGCTACGAACGCCGCCCGACGATCGCCGACAACGAAGCCGATGGGAATGGGAATCTGCTGCCGTTTCGGGTATTGCGACAACGCAGGAGAAAGAGGAGGACACTCTGTCCCCTCTTCTGGCTGTCGTGTTGGATCGGACACGACGAAGGTGACTCACATTGGGAAGCACGGTTTGACGAAGGGGGAAAGGATGAGCGTAGCGGGAAGCGAGAATGAACGTGTCATTGCAGCGCAACGCATCGAGGGCCGCGCGTTCGTGCGACGCGGCGCACTCCGACAGAAGAACGTCCATGAGATCAGGTTCGTCCGGTTGATAGGGCTTCGACACAAACGCACGATGCAGGCAGCACAAGTTCATCGCGCGCTTCTTCAAGCAGCCGACCTTCTGCTCGCACTGCAAGGACTTCCTCTGGGGCCTCAACAAGCAGGGCTTCCAATGTCAAGGTGTCGCCGCTTCCCACGGCTTTCTCACCCATACAATGCGTGCATTCAAGTCTGTACATTGGTCGTTCATCGCCGTTGCCACGAGTTCGTCAACTTTGCGTGCCCGGGCGCGGACAAGGGCGTCGACACGGACGTAAGCGTTTCGTGCTCGCGGGGACAGTCTTGCGTGACATGCGCAACGTACGCAGGATCCGAGGCAACAGCACCACTGGAAGTCGCACACCTATGCGTCGCCGACGTTCTGCGATCATTGCGGATCGATGTTGTACGGACTCTTGCATCAGGTTGGTGGCGGTTTCAATCCCGAAAACGAACGAGAGAACGACATGCAGGGCATGAAGTGCGACGCCTGTGACTCGAACGTCCATCAGAGATGTCAGAAATATGTGCCGAACATGTGCGGCACGGACATCACTGAGAAGCGGGGACGGATTCGACTCGACGTGTCGGTGCAGTCCGGGCAGCTGCACGTCTACGTGGCCGAGGCGAAGAACCTGATTCCGATGGATCCGAACGGACTCTCGGACCCGTACGTCAAGCTGAAGCTGATCCCCGACCAAAGTGGCCAGTCGTCGAGCAAGCAGAAGAGCAAAACGATCAAGGCGACGCTGAATCCGCAGTGGCACGAACACTTCACATAGTAATCCCCCTTGGCGATCTTGACGAGATTCGTCATCGCAGCAACCTCGAAGCCGCCGACAAGGACCGCCGCCTCTCCGTCGAGGTCTGGGACTGGGACCGAACCTCGCGCAACGACTTCATGGGCTCCATGTCGTTTGGCATCTCGGAAATCATGAAGGAGCCAGCGACCGGATGGTTCAAGCTCCTCAATCAGGTAAATCGAGTGGTGTTTTGCTCCCACTCCCCCCCCCTCTCCCTCTCTCGCCGACCACTATTTTTGCCACTTCGCCCGAATAGGGCGGAAATTCTTGCCAATCCAATTTTCGCCGCCATCCCGAGCACAAAAGAAAGGCTGATTTCTCATGCGCTCGCGGAAGATGAAGAAGGGACGACGCAAAATTTGCAGGAAGAGGGCGAGTTCTACAATATGCCCATTCCTCCGGAGGTGGACGCGGACATCGAACGGCTGGGAACGGGCGTCTCCTCACTGTCTGGGTATCTTCGGCGGGGGGAGAAAAACAACAAATGCAATGCGCAGATCGACTAGGAACTCGCACACGTCTGGATCCGCATCGTCCGGGCACGGAAAGGATAAGCTGTCGAATGGGGGCGGATCGCTGAACTCAACCTCGTCGGCCGCCAACAACGTCGTCAAGCTGGCAGACTTTCACTTTCTGCACGTCCTGGGAAAGGGCTCCTTTGGAAAGGTTGGTCATCTCGTGCACACTGACATGCAAGCGGCCTGATGATAGGTGCTCCTGGCGCAGCACAAATCGAGCAAGGAACATTTTGCGGTTAAAATCCTCAAGAAGGACGTCATCATTCAGGTTGGGGGGGCTCTTGTTATCGCACTCGAATCGATGACATTAGGACGACGACGTCGAGTGCACGATGACAGAGAAACGGGTTCTTGCGCTGGCCGACAAACCGGCCTTCCTGGTCGGGCTTCATTCCTGCTTCCAAACCATGGTTCGTGACCGTCGATTTCAAGGCACATTAGCATGCGTGCGCCACTAGGACCGCCTCTTCTTCGTCATGGAGTTTGTGAACGGCGGCGACCTGATGTTCCAGATCCAGCAGGTCGGCAAGTTCAAGGAGCCCGTCGCAGTGTACGATCTTCACAAGAGCGTGTGCCATGTTTCGCCGAAACGTCTTCAGATTCTACGCAGCCGAGATCGCGATCGGCCTCTTCTTCCTGCACTCGCACGGCATCATCTACAGGGACCTGAAGCTGGACAATGTCATGCTCGACAGGGACGGCCACATCAAGATCACCGACTTTGGCATGTGCAAGGTCAGCAGATAGGAGGAGGAGCACGTTTTCATCTCGGAGGGCCGCGTTTAGGAGGGGATACGAGGCGACGCAACGACGAATACGTTCTGCGGGACGCCCGACTACATTGCCCCCGAGGTATGCGCCACGTACGTCGTGTGCACAATGACAGCCAAGCTTAAGATCATCCTATACCAACCGTACGGGAAATCCGTCGATTGGTGGGCGTTCGGCGTCCTTCTCTTCGAGATGCTCGCCGGACAGCCGCCTTTTGACGGCGAAGACGAGGATGAGCTCTTCACAGGTCCCTACTTGCGGCATTTTTTCATCGAGGGGAACGCGTACGAACTTTAGCCATCACCGAGCACAACGTCTCCTACCCGAAATCCATGTCCAGGGAAGCGGTCGCGATTTGCAAGGCGCTGATGCAGAAAAACGCCACCAGACGGTTGGGCTGTTCGCCGACGACCGGCGCCAAGGACGTGCAGGTTGGCTGACCTGTTTTCGTCCGCATTTCTCATCGCCTCTCGTCGCTGCAGGACCATCCGTTCTTCCGGCGCATCGACTGGACGAAGATCGAGCGTCGTCAGATTCAGCCGCCTTTCAAGCCCAAACTGGTTTGTCATGCACCTATTCGTTCGTTCTTTCGAAATTGGTCCGTGCCTCGTCCGTCCATCCGGTCCTCTCCAGCATGTCCGTCCAGAGTTAACAGTCATAACACGTTATTGCGGCGATGAAAGCATGCGTAATCCCGTGAATAGAAGCACGCCTGGTCGACGGACAACTTTGACCGGCACTTCCTGCGCTTGCCCGTTCGGCTGACGCCGCCCGACCTGCAAGTGCTCGACAAGTGTCGGGGCGACGAGTTCGACGGCTTCGACATGGTCAATGGGGATTGGCGAGGACAGAGCGGGGATCTGGACGAGGCGAATGGTCAAAGCATGGCACCAGCACCGCCGCCAGCGACTACATAACACGTAGTTTATAGCAGAAAATACACTGAATTATGATGAGAATGACGATCACGTTCACAGCACCACCATCTTTGTTGTATCGGCTGGTCGGAACTCTAGTCAAAGTCGGTTGTTGGAATGAATGCACAGAGAGCTAGGCGTTGAAATCATCTTACATGTCCGTTTACGTGTCTTTGCAGTGTGTGTGCGTGTGGAATGCAAGCAACCCGCAAACATGTTGCCCGATCATTTAGACGTCCGACGACGACATCTCGAACTTTGACAAGGAATTCACCTCGGAGCCCACGGCGCTCACTCCCGTCGACCGGCTCTTCCTCATGAACCTGGACCAGAACGAGTTCGCCGGCTTCTCGTTCGTCAATCCCGAGTACGTGCTCGACGTGTGACACTCTTCTTCTCTCCACAACTTCATCCATCTGCATCATGTTCACTTGACATCAAACATGCAACACTCAACAGCGTGCACGCATGCTAGAGGAAATATAATCCGTCTCCACGCGACCTGAGCCGACTGCGTTGTACGTGTGTTGTTGACCATATTCTGGTGGTGTCTTATATGTTCCCATACAGAATGAAGCCTCATCCTCTTCCGACGGAGGACAGTGAGCGGACGTAGGTCGCGAAGTCCTGTCGAAGCTTGTAGGCGACCGCCATCTCCAGGCACAGCATGATTACGCGGTAACGGTGTGTCTAACCATAAAGAAACGTTTCGTCGTCTCACTACCGGCCGCCATGTCGTTCTGCGGCGACGCCATGGCCCGCACGAAAAGAACCCAAGTGACGTTGTTCGTCACCGTACAGATGAATGGAAGCGCCCACATTAAACTACAATTTCGAGGGGGATTCCGCGCAGAAGACGGGCACCTACGAAAATAGGGACGTACGCAGCTCCCCCATGCCACCCGTAATGAAGCCTTTCGCGGCAAAGGCGCCAGCCGCCGAAAAGGTCAGGAAGTAGATAGTCTGAATACGACTCGTGCTGTTGAAGACAAGCGTGCGAAAGAGAAGGAAGATGCCTGCATGGAGAGCGCGCTGTAGAAGGCCTGACGAAGTGCGCGAGTCTTCTTCATGTCCATGACCAACGTCGTCTTGATATAATGCGCTGTCTGTCCGGCTTCCCACGCGACGAGCATAAAGGTGGCCGACACGACGATGACGGCAGTGACACTGTGATAGTAGAAGTCGAACTCGATGGAAATAGTGATGAATCTCCAACCCGAGGAGGATGAGCATTCGATTCGAGCCACCAATCAGTAAAATTGGTCGGATCGCGCCCGACTGGTCGACGATCACTTCGACCACGTTGATCTGCAACAGTTGCAGTTCAGATGGCGTGCACCACCGATGCTACTCCAAACGTGACGAATAGCGAGGCCGGAACTGTGAAGCATATCAGGAGCACGCCGTGCCAGAAGACGAACATGGGGGGCTTGAAGAGACGACTGAAAACAGTTGTCATCACAATGCGACTGCTCATTGGAAAAAGAAGATTGAGAGGAGATTGGAAGGAGACGAACCGCAATTTGCTCATCGGCTGGCAGGTGACCATCAGCGAGCAAGACAGCAGAAACTGCATGTAGATCGAGGGCATCGTCACGAGAAGAATGCAAATGCGCACCGTCCAGATGATCTGAGGGGGAGAATTGACGCTTTTGAAAATGCTGCCCTACCACTGCGGGATAGTGTGGAAGTCGTGCGAACATGTACTTGGAGAGGCCTAGACTTGTCTGTCAGTCGTCGAGGAAAGGCGAGAGTACCTTCGACGAGAAACAGATACCCCGATCCTTGCGTAATGGCAAGCCGCATCGCGTCCGAATCGTTCACGGATACGACATTCAGCGACGAGTCTACTACGGTCGCGGCGGCGTACTATCATAGTCATTCGATTTCGATGTCAGATTTACTTGCCGGGTCATAATCCACTGGAAGCATGCCCAAGACAAGCGCCGAGGAGGCTGTAATGAGATTGACCGTACCAATTACCAGTTGCAGTATTCGCGATCGAACGTCGTGGCCCTGTTTTTTGGGGGGGAGGGGGCTATCATCAATCGTTGTGCACTACTCGTTTAAGGCGATTCGTCGCGAGCACAAAGTCGACGACGCGCAGGATCCAGACGGCTGACGCAAGGACGGCGTTGATGCCGTACAGCCACTCCCATTTCGAGGACCAGATGCATAGAGACGCAGAAAAGGCGCCACTTCCCGAGCCCGTTTCCACGAGAAGACGCTCCGTGCACATTTCACGCGCACACACGAGCGCGCAGCAGCTCTATGGGGGAGGAGTGGCTGTGCGGAAGTGCCAAATGAGCGAGGAGGAGAATTTGTAGCGTTACAAACGCCGGCGAGGTTCCCGGTAGAGGACGATGTCGGACTGCCGAGGCTGCTGCTGCTGCGGTTTTAGATGCGTCTTTTGGCAGACGAGCGAAGGGAGCAGTCAATTACTGAAATGAGCACACCAAGAAGGGCGAATGACGGTCTGTCTGGACGTGAATGCAAAAAGAGACGTGCGCTTAGGTGGTCCGACTCGCGGCGACAGTCGCAAGACGGTTGAGCAAAATAGTGCGAGACAAGCAGTCGCTTTGAACGGAAGCATGGTGATATCGATGAAAGACGGAGCCGCCGAAAACCCTTAGGTACGAATGAAAGAGCAAACGATGCAAGTGCGACTCACGATTTCGGTAGGCACCTGTCGGCGCGCTTGCGAGCATTCATGAGAGACCAAACCTGGTCACCAGACGAAACGAAAATTGAGGTGTCTTGTTCGCTTTGAGGGAAACATGCCGTCAAACGGTGTCCTATCTCAAGGTCTCGCTCATTAACGATTCGTTTGTATCGTTGTTGATCTTGTTTTTCGTACGTCAGACTACCTAAAACAGAGTTGAGAGTGCTACCATGAAGATGAATCTCAAATCAGTGCCTTTTTGAGCCAACAAAACGACATCTCAAAGGCACCGGGGAGTGAAGATCCAACAAACACCTCTTTTGATAGGATAAAGTGAGTTCAAAGTGTTCACTTGCAAGCGGTCTGCGTTTTCTAAAGTAAACACGGTATCATGCCGTGCGATGTGGTTCTCCGACTTTTCCCACGTGTCATGGCACTGCCACATCGACTGTTTCACCACACGTCTCTTTACGCTTGGGCCCGAGTGCTGGCGCAGCTGCTCGGATGGATGGGCGGGGGTCAGCCAGGCGAACGACGAACGAATCAACCCAGCTCCAGGCCGGTCCTAATATAAATCGACGCCTTCTCGAATGGCAGCACACCGCAACGGTCTTTTTGACCTCTACCCTAGAAATGGTTTGCAACTATCCCGCCGCCGCCGTCACTCTTCTTCTGTGCATCGCATCGACGGCGAACGCCCAGGCATGAGAATTTGATGACATGCGAACTGTCTTCTTCCTGTTTTAGTGCGCCGATCAGGTCAATCCTAGCACTGGAGTTTCGACCTGCGCGTCGCAAGTCTCGCTGTGCACTAATCCCGTGAGTTTTAATTGAATTTTAACTCTAATCAAATCCGTTTCAGACCTACAAGTCGCTCATGCAGCAGCAGTGTCCGAAAACGTAAGGTCTAGGGTTGTTTCGTATTGGATTTCTCTATTCCAGGTGCGGCTTCTGCACAGCCACCACCGCCTGTAACAGACTTAATGTTCACGTTCAAACATCTTTATCATTGCTCAGCAACTTGCGCCGACCTCGTCAATCCTAATACTGGAGTTTCGACCTGCGCGTCGCAAGCCTCGCTGTGCACTAACCCCGTGAGTTTTAATTGAATTTTAACTCTAATCAAATCCGTTTCAGACCTACAAGTCGCTCATGCAGCAGCAGTGCCCGAAGACGTAAGGGGTCTAGGTTGTTTCGTGTTGGATCTCTCTATTTCAGGTGCGGCTACTGCACGGCCAGCACCACTACTGGGCCATGCGTCAATGGCATGTGTGCCATAGGCTATACGTGCAACTCCAACAATTATTGTGCCAGCACCGGCACCAGCTTGGGGCCATGCACCAATTACATGTGTCCCTCAGGTTATACGTGTAACTCCAACAATTATTGTGTCACTTCTGGTCGCTGAGCTGCAATCTTTGCACGTTCGGATGAGAAAGAACACCCAGACAGCAAGGGACTTCGACCGTGAACTTGAACGAAAAATGAATGACGCGTTGCATGTTGTTTGGATGAGAAGATTCCGGTATTTGGTAATCGCTTTGCGATTGAGACAATTTTGTTCGACCGTAGAATGCTGGTGAGACGAGCAATGAGGAGAAAAAAGAACGGAGTGAGTGCTGCCCAGCGATGCGGAAGGAACGGGCGCGCAGACGATCGAGAAGAAGAATGCATGAGTTTTAGACCTTCAGAAAAGAAGCTTGATTTCAGCTCTGTAAGGAAGGGCTCTCGGAGTGCGATGTCGGATCTTCTAAATTCACTACACAACCACACGCCTCAAGCCACATGAAGTTTGCCGTTCTCACCCGTCACTGTTGTTATTCGTCTCACACCGCTGTATGTTGTTATGCTTATTGGCCTTTTCTCTGTACTGTGCAGAATTCTGAGAGCATCTGTTCGATATGGGCATAGTAGGATGGGGTGGTAAGCGAATGCATGTGGAGGTCTCTCCTCGGTTGGCTAATTCGTAGTGGCCGAATGCGTCGTCGTCTCGATCTTGGCACGGCGCACGAGCATCACTCCCGTTGGTGCTGGGCCCTTCCCGTAACGGAGGCCCGTCATCGCCTTGTGCCACTGCTTCATGAATCGCCGTTTCAGCACCTAAAATGAGCCCGATCTCGTCGAGAGTCGTCTAGCGGAAGCGTCATGAAGAATAATTGAGTGGGGCTGACGAAATCAATGCTCATCGACTTGGCATCAGAAACTGCCTGGACATGGTGCAAATCGAATTTCAACCAATCCTCATCATCATCATGCAATATGTGTGGTCGGAAGTGTCTCACCTTGACAAGCATGACGAGCAGCACATTGGTCACGGGTCCATAGAGTCCGATTAGGATCATGCAGAGATGCGTGAGCCAGGGGATGATGAACCCATTCTGGGCCTGTCCATAGATTGTCAGCCCGGTAATGATGAAGAAAATGATGCTCAAGAAGTAGATGAACACCTCGCGGATGCTCGTGTAGTCCTGTGACGTTTTGCGTTCACACTTTCCGCCCAGCTCTCAAAGCCAACCTTGATGACGGTTTTGAGCGCAAACTCCTTGATCCGTTTCTGGAAGGCGAAGAAGACGTTGACGGTGCAGTAGCAGAAGAAGAACACCATGCTGAGTGTGGCGATGACGGTCGAGATGACGAGTGTCATTAGGACGACGTTACTCGACGTGTTGATCGTCATCACGGTCGGCTGGATGTAGATCTTCGCGTGCACGCCATACGAGACCGTACTCCAGGCCAGGGCGGCGACGAGCCCCATCAGCCAGCCGAGTGTGGGTCGAACAAAGTGTCGCAGCGGCGTGGATGGCTGAATCGCGATTCCTCTCAAGATGCGTTCGCCACCGTCGCCGTCCTCACGTCAATCTGTTTGCAGACGCCGATGAAGAGGTAGGCGTCGCCGAGGATGCCCACGACGACGAAGCCGCCGAGCAGGAAACAGTAGAGCACCTCGCCTCCCGGCCACTCCAGCTGCGCGCGTTTTTCATTCGTGGTTTCGCAACGCCGCCAGGCTCTCTCTCTCTCACCAGCGTGACGAGCGGCTGCGAGATCTCCGACGTGGTGGAGGACACGAGGATTGGCTGTCCGATCAGCGCAAAGATCGTGAGCAACGACGTCATGACCGTGATGAGAAGTGACGCTCGCAAAACGCCTTTCGCGGTTCTCTGAAATCGTCGTCATTGTCGTCGTCGCTGTCGCATCATCCGCGAAGCTATCGCTTCATCGCGGGACTACGACTCACCCGCTCCATCATCGCGCCGACGATCAGCGCGCCCACTACGATTCCGCACAGGAGTGCGAATGCAATCTCGATCCAGTAGATAGCTTTGATGACGGCGTAGATTGTAGTCATCTCTAGTGACGGTGCTGCAGCACGAGGGCGGGGGAGGGCGATAGA